>LUGF01009473.1:169944-190343 GCA_001625245.1 Calycopis cecrops
CGAGTGAACGCGGCGCACCGAGTTGACCGAGTTCACTCGAGTGAACTTGTCGCGCCTAGTACACACGGGTCGCCGAGTATACTTGAGCGCGCCGATTGAACTCGTCACTCGAGTGACATTTTTACTCCAGTGACTTTTTTACTCGAGTATAACTCGAGTGAGGGAACAATCTTACTCGAGTGACTCGAGTCGCAAATTCCTACTCGAGTCGCATCACTAGCTTATAATGTCTCGTCTAAGGAAGGTTAGCTATTCGGTATCAAACGTCGAAATATTTCATAAAACCAAGTTCCATCTGACCATTAATCAATAAACTTATCAATAAACCAGGTGGCAACAGCAACCCATACAACCCGTCGCTGACGCCGTCCGCCGGCCAGGACCGAACTGCGTCGACCCCCAGCACCAGCAAGAAGAAGAAGGAGCAGAAACAGAAGATAGTCACCGGCTACATCCTCTACTCCAGCGAGATACGCAAGGCCATCGTCGCCAATAACCCCGAGTCCACCTTCGGTGAGAATACGTTTTGTTTAGGTGTAATGACGTCACAGACAGATGCACATCTACACAGACATACATACACAGAAGATAGTCACCGGCTACATCATCTACACCAGAGAGATAGGCAAGGCCATCGTCGCCAACAACCCCGAGTCCACCTTCGGTGAGTATACGTTTTGTTTAGGTGTAATGTCGTCACAGACAGATGCACATCTACACAGACATACATACACAGAAGATAGTCAACGGCTACATCCTCTACACCAGAGAGATAAGCAAGGCCATCGTCGCCAACAACCCCGAGTCCCTCGGACCTTCGGTGAGAATACGTTTTGTTTAGGTGTAATGTCGTCACAAACAGATGCACATCTACACATCCCGCTGAATTTGTTTTGTCGATTTTCTAAGTTTAAAACAAAAGGCAGGAGCAGAAGTGAGACGCGAAAGGTACGTAACGTTTTACAAAGAGGTTTGTTAAATTCATGAGATTTCATTGCGTTTTTCTAAGTAATAAAATGTTTTAAAATAGGATTCCTAAAATCGTAAGTTTGACGTAAATAATTATATCCAAAATTATGAGTATGTAGATATTTTTTTTTTGGAAACCCCCCCTTGCGTACTGAATGAATAGCCGTTGTGGCCCAATGTGTGCAGGCGAGATCAGCCGCATCGTGGGCAACGAGTGGCGCTCCCTGCCGGCGGCCACCAAACAGAGCTGGGAGGAGCGCGCCGCCAAGTGCAACGAGGAGACGGCCGCGCGACTCGCCGACGAGATGCGCGAGCTGTCGCAGCATGTGAGTCACAACAACACGCCACTTGTCTAACCTAACATTTAAGTACCTTTTTTATAGAATGATGATTTTTTTTTGATTTGATAACAACCGACACCCATGAATATCACCATGATTGCTAAGAAGACGTGTTGAAGGAGGAAGACAACGCATTTGTATCTCTATGCGGAAGTTAACGGACATGATCATAAAGCTGCGATTTCTCATTTCTTCCCTTATACTATTAAGAGGGCACCTGACGTCAAATAAAAAGCGTATTCGTGATACCGCGCCTCCCGCCAGCCGCCCCTCCTCTGACAATCTACGCGCGTTGACAGGCAGTGCTGTGACAAAGTCAATTAGATGACGCACGCCTCGTATAATAATATTTATCTACGACGCATTTTAGCCCATTGAAATGTTAAATTTGTTTGAGAATTTCGCGTTTATTACACGTATTGTACTTTAGGGGTTTTAACACGATAAAATATCAATTGATCTTTAATATTTTATAGTGTTAAAACACGTAAAATGATAACCTAAAGTGATTATTATAAAAAATAAACTAAAGTGATTAGAAAAAAAGTGTTTTTGGACATATATTAGATTTTAAATTGTTCATCACATATTAAAGTATAATAAATAAATTATAGCTAATTTATGAGATTCATGTCAAAATCTTAAGAAAATGAGTATTTTTTAAAAAATAAAACCATCGAGATTTTTTTCAGTAATCGTGTTTTTACGATAGACCATTTATTTTTGATGAACTGAAGTATCTTGTATAAAAATTTGAATCTCCTAGACCTTATAATTTCTGAGATATGAATCAATGAAAAGTCTCATTTAGCGTCAGGTGCCCTCTTAAAAAACTATACAAACGTTCTCATTTGTAATGAATACTAGGAGGGATATTAAATTGATCATAAAATATAGACGCCGATGGAGATGACGTACGAGTGCGCGTGGGACTCGTGCGACTACCAGTTCGAGGAGGTCGGAGACTGCATGGAGCACTGCATCGGTGACGGAGGTAACAGTAAGTAATTTCACTAACCAGCCGGCCGGCGTCGATCCATAAACGATCCGTATCGATTTATAATCGATTGTCGCGATGTATTTACTAACTCTATCGATTTTGTGGCGGTGAGGGCGCTGGTGTCGCTTCGAGTTGTATATGCGATACGATTTGTCGATATGATCGGTTCTTTAATAGAAGCAATTTAGTAATCGATTAGATTCGTTCAACAATCGACAAATCGTATGTATATGAGAATATTTGTAAATAAGTGCCTAGGGAGACTATCGTGTGGGGTCATTGAGAAGAGAACATTGTTTGTTATAAAAAAAATTAAAACGTTGAATTAAATGAAACCAATGAATGTTGAAAAAAAGATGTGCCAAATACATCTATTACATAATTTATGAAAATGACATAAATCTTGTCCTGAATATAGTTTTTTTTTTCGGGCAGTTGAATAATAGCTTGTTTCTAAAGTTTCTGTTTTAAAAGTTATTGTTTATTTTTTAGTTATGATTGAGATGTTTTTGAGTCTGACGAGAAAACAACACGTGATGAGATTTCTTAATTCTCTTCCTGCCTGTCCGTCAATTTGTCGTGTCCAGAGAAATATATGGATGGATTGACGCTAAGTTATACGCCGATGTTATACGTCCGTGCGTTGAATTTTATTTTATTTTACACTTTAGAATAAATTTTTCAATATATTTTATTTAAATGCATTTTATATCATATTTTAATTAATAATAATGATGTAAAATAATATACATTAATAATAAATCATTTAAAAAACCTGTCGCACACTGATTTTCCTACCTTCGGGACTTATTTTTTTTTTCCTTTTTAATTAAGATTTTATTAAAAGTACAAAATAGGAGGTATAAACGCAGACAATACATATATGTAATGTTAGGTGTGTCCGCGACGGGGCACGTGCAGCAGTACTACCGCGGCGGCGGAGGCAGTTCCTCGTCAGGCGGCGCCAACGAGTACCCGTGTCTTTGGCGCAACTGCGCGCGCGTGCGCAAGGGCCAGGCGCCCTTCCCCAACCTGCCGCGCCTGCTGCGCCACGTGCGCGACCTGCACGTCAACAAGGGCAACGGTCGGATGATGGCGGTGCACGAGCGCTCGCGGTGAGTGTGCGCGTGCTAGCTTGCATTTGCGTGTGTTTGTGCGTACTACGTACGTGCGGGCTTGCGTGTATGTGTGTGAACATTAGTGTGGAAACCGAGTGTGATATGATTTGTACGTAATGTAAGCACCCAATTATCAACTGTGTATAGACGTTAAAAGAAAGTAGAGGAAGGCTTACTTATCAATACATATAATAAAACAGTAAAATCCATGTGTCTGTACATTCAATATATTTAAGAAAAACTAAAGAGGGCGATATTTAAATAGTATTAGAACACTTTTCAATGTTTTTTAATTTTTTTGTCTGTCTGTTTGTCCGGGATAATATCCGAAACTACTGGACGAATTCTAATGAAACTGTTTGTGGTGTGTAGATACTAAGCCTGGTCAACATCAAAAACACTTTACAGTGGTAAAATCGCTCATTCCTACGGGAAATCGGATCGGAAGTACGAAAAATTTCGGTACACTGCAAGCAAACAATAATAAATCACTTTAATTATAATATAACTATGCTACGTGAACGAAGTTGCAGGCACCAACTAGTTTTTAATAAATTGTGGACCATTTTCAGATAGTACATATGTTTGTGCTCAGTATGCATGTCTCTTACTTATATTTTGTGTTACAGTAATTTCATGCCGTCATCGAAGAAGCCCACGAAACTGTTAACTCCCGCATTCCGCACCGGCATTCTATCTCCGGGAGGTAAGAAAGAAAATCTTCATTTTTATTTTGTGAAGTGAAATGGGAGTTCTTACATTTTTTCTGACACGAAAAAATGTTATGGCTTCAGTTCTTGTTATGAATTCAGCTTTCGAGTTGTGAAATGACACTTACAGAATAGCACTGCTGATCTCAAATTACTTATGAACTGTACTCGCTCAAGGTGCGAACGACATTTGGTCGAGTCGAGTAGTTTAGTTACTAAATCGATACTCCACTAGAGTACATTACTCGACCAATGCGAACCAGACTTAAGTGCTAGTGTAAGTGATAAGTGTGAGAGCTAACGCGAGTTAGCACTAAGCTTTCGCACTTACTCTAATGGCAAAGATCCAAGGCACGGAGGAATCAGTTGTCAACTACTGCCTGTGACGTCTGCGCTACTATTCCATATTCTCCTTGTACGGTGCAACCGTAGAGAGCGCATCATCATTTTTGTAGATTTCGTAATCCACGCGCTTACATTAGTATTTTAGTTATAAGTTAGATTTAATCAGTACACGATATATTGTCGCGACCCGCGGACTTGTACTCAACAGCAAATGTATAGCATCAGCGGCATACTTTAATATCTTATTAAATCATCATCATAGCATAGCATTAGCGTTAACAACTCAAGAGTACGAACCCTACACTCCTTTAGGGTCAACTCACACCGAAAGAGCGGCGAAGCGCAGCGAAGCGAAGCGACCCGCCCGGTAGGGAAGGCGCGCGAATTCCCGCGACTGCTCGGGAAGTCGCTGGAATGCTCCAGAAGTCGCTAGAATTCGATAATAAGTACTACAGTAATGAAAATATAGCTGAAATTCATATGACACATAAACTGCGCTCCGCTTCGCTGCCCTTCGCCCCTCTTTTGGTGTGAGTTGACCCTTAGGTTTGCAACAAGTTGTCAGCGTCAACGGTCAGCATTTTAATAGAAATTGCTGAAGTAGTCTTGAGCCTCGAATAGTCTTCGTGATACTGAAGCCAGCTTTTACAATATGCACTTTAAACTATAAAATTCTTTTATCTGTTTTCTTTTACTCATCTATATATAAGTTGTCACTGTTGGCCCCGCCCTAGTCTATACACCCCTGGATGTCACAGCATATCGGCATTGAGAGTATTTGTGTGATGTTCCCAACTGTATCCCCAGTGAGACTCTCATTCAGTGCGAAGCTGTACTGCTGTGTTATTTACACAACGATGCAGCTTCACATTGAAAAGGAAGTAACTAACACAACTTCTTAGTATTGTTAAGTACTTCCTTGATTCCCTTTTCTATTCTATTATTTTTACTCCCTAGCATCAGCTGCAGCGGCGCTAGGCGGTGGGTCGCTGGTGCGCAACTCTCCGTCCCCGGGCGAAGGCGCCACCACGATGGCGCCGGCGCGCGCGCCGCTCGACCCACTGTTCGTGCCGGCGCCGCCGCGCGCGCAACGCCTCACGCACTCCGAGGCGTATATACGGTGAGTGACGTCACACGCACGCACACGTGTAAGTAAGCACTTGCGTACAGGAAGTTCGCAACGAGTACACACTTGCGTAAATGTAGTTCGCAATAAGTGCGCCATTTACGCACAGGTGGACGTAAGTACGCAATATGTTTACGCATATAAAGTCACACGTATGTTGAGATGTTGATTCTTGAGAAAATAATATGCTAATAATTTTAATGAGATACTTTTTATCAGTATAAAATATTTTCTTCATAGTGGCGAAATTAATTTGTAGTTAGATTACCTAAAAAGAAAGTCTATATTTGCATTTTTTTTGTTTTTACCTAGGAAACTTTATGTATCGAATAAACTACGCAATGTCGCTATCGAGTACTAAATAACATTTCTCTATTCCAGCTACATTGAGGGCCTCCACTCGGAACAGAAATACATAACTCCCTGGGAGAAGACGATCGCTCCAATGCCCGCGTACCCCGACCCGTCCAACTTTAACCTGCATAAGTTACCTGCTCATTGGATGACCGAGGAAGCTATAAGCGGATACCTGCAACAGGATAAGAACATCACAGAAGCGGATGTTCAGAAGATGGATCAGAACACTAAGATATTGAAGGGACTGTGCGCCCTGCGCGACTACCTTATGAGGGACGCCTATTCTATATATAAGAGTAACAACTAACTTTTTTATACGAGGAAAAAATCTATAGAATTATGTATGAAGTTAAAAATACAGTTTTTGGTAATAAAATGCGTTTTTTTTATAATCTGTTAGCGTTTAGCATGCAGTGATGGCAGCTTTATTAGCACTGGTATTTTCTGTAGGACCAGCGTTCTGAAAATTGCTCAAATCACAAAGATATTGAAAGGTGTGTACGTGTGCCCTGAGAGATTATTTCAAGAGGGGCGCGTACTGTTAAAACGGGAATAACCAAGTGTTTTTAAAAAGAAATTATAAACTGTATCTAGAATAAAACTGTAACTTTATTACTTTATATTTGGAAACAGAGGAACTAGAAAAGGTAAGTGGCCTAACTCGCTAATTCTAGACTGACTCGAGTAGCTGTTAGCGTCATGACGCCTCTAATGTGCTTACAAGACAACACCGTCAGGACTATCACATACATATCTATACTAATATTATAAAGAGGAAACCTTTGTATTTTTGTATGTTTGTATTGAATGGGCTCAAAAACTACTGGACCGATTTCAAAATTTCTTTTACTATTACTTAGAGGGATTCTTCCCAATCCGTATAGGCTATATTTTATCCCGGAAAATAGATAGGATTTTTCGTGGTAGTCAAAATTGTGGAGTAAGTCGGCGAAAAAACTGCCATACGTTAACGATTCTCGCGAACGCTGCCTAAATGGTTAGAGATGAAAAGTTGTAGAGCTCAATAATGCCTACAAAAAAGTCCGCGATAGTATAAACCAAACATTTATATTTTAGCCATTATAACCACTTTTCCATAGAATAAAAGTAATTAAAATTATTAGCCTATGTTTATTGGTCATATTACCGTCAAATACTAGTCCTTATCCAAATAAACTATTCATTGAACAAGATTGTTTCAATAGCTATAAGTTACTTTTTATTTTATTCCAATCAGACAATCCATTCAAAAGATGTTACGAATTTAAAATTGTAATTGGTATTGTAATTAAAATGAATGATGGCCGCCGGCCGATATGTGTCGCACGACTCGCACGGCGAAACCGCAGGGGAGGGGGGGTGCACATCTATGAAGCAGGTTGCCTACGTAGGCTCTCTACGCAGCGGACGCGGCCAAATCCAGTAAATTTACTGAATTTATGCACTTATTAAAATTGATTTCGGAACTATTTAGATACTCATTATCAAAAGATCTTTTCAAAAATACTTATAAATAATTTCATTCAATATTTCTTAAATATATTTACTTTATAGTCGTCTCAAATATTAAAGAAAAAATAATTCGAATTATTTTAAGAAATTTAAGCTCTCCAATTAATTATGTGCAATGGGACAAGACTTTTAATAAAAGAATTGCGAGCCAATGTGATTGTAGCGACCATCATCACCGGCCCGGCGCGGCGGCTGGACAGCTCGCTCACATTCCGCGGATCCCGATGATACCGACAGATTTGCCTGTTTCCTTTAAAAGATTACAGTTTCCCCTCAAGGTATCGTTTGCCCTTACAATAAATAAATCCCAGGGTCAAACTTTTTCAATGGTAGGCATCGATCTCAGAAAAGAGTGCTTTTCTCATGGGCAATTATATGTTGCACTTTCTCGAGTAGGATCTACTGAAAACCAATGTTTTAATGCCATCTACAAATACTACTGCGAACATAGTGAAGCATTAAGGTAAGTAAAGTCGTTAAAATTAAAAATTAAAAACAAAAATAAAAGAGTTATGCAGGTACAAAACAAAGAAATGTAACACGAATAAAAATCCTATAAAAACATACCTACATACAAAACAATTTTTTTTTTCAGAGCTTAAAAAATAGTAGAGTGTTAACCTAGGGAGCAAAACACTATTTTTCAGGCGAGAGTGTTTTTTGAATCCAGAGCAGAGCGAAGGATTCCAGAGTAGAATCCCAAGCGTAGCGAGGGATTCTAAAGTAGAATCCTGAGCACAGCGAGGGATTCAAAGTACTCGAGCTTCAAAAAATAGTGTTGCTCCCGAGGTGAACTCTACTTTTCATCGCCCTCTATGAGAAAATGAGTACTGCAACTAATCATTTTAGTAAGAGGTAGTGCCACACTGCATGCTTGCATGCAGTCGAATTAGGCCGGCACAACCGAGGAGGTACCTTTCGCTTACACGAGACTGGCGTAAAGTGACAGCTGTGCTGTCGCGTTTCGTGCGGTGTGTAAGTAGCCGTTGGCCCATGGAGGTGGGAGGAGAAAGGAGGGCAGCGCATTTGTATAGAGGCTGTCTTCTATGCAGATGTCTATGGGCATCGGTAGTCATGACAATGGCTCCGACTGCTCGTTTGTCCCCCTATACCATAAAAAAAAAAATTACCGCGTTTTAAATTTCGCCAATGAGACATTTTATTTTGCCATAAAGCCAGCGATTTGTTCATACAATGTTCGAAATGGTGCGGCTACACGGTTGTAATGGCCTCATGACATCAAGGTCACCTTGACGTCGTGACTCCATGACACCCGTGTGGCCGGATAGTAATTAATTTCTTATCTGGTCATTGGGGCTTTGACACACGATTTTATCCACGTTCCAAATTCTAATCAATTTCCGTCCCTAGGGATCAAAGAGCTATTTTGCTCTCTGTTTACGAGGATCAAACTGCCTCTTTTCGAATAGATGTGATGAAAAATAAATGTCCACCCGTGCGGAGCCGGGGCGGGTCGCTAGTAAAATATATAACAGTACGCTAATATATTGTTATGGATGAAAGAAGCATATGATCATGATCACTCTGCTAGACGGAGCAAATATTATAATGGCGAATATTTGTATAATAATCCCCTAATAGGAAAGTGACACCTTTTACAGATGTTAGTCGGAGGTGACTCAATTGCAATTATTGTCAATACTAGCTGCGCCCCGCGGCTTCACCCGCGTAAATATTAATCCCGTGGGTAATAGAAAATTATCCCATGGCATCCCATAGGAACATTTTTTCGGGATAAAACTATCCTGTGTTAATCCAAGTTACACTCTATATGTGTGCCAAATTTTATAAAAATCTATTCAGCAATTTTTGCGTGAAGGAGTAACAAACAAACATACAAACTTTGTAATTCTCATTATGAATGTTAATCGGCGGTGGTGTCCCCGCGTCTCCTGTAATCCTTTATGATATATGGGAAGAAATAAAAATATTTGAAAGCTTATAATATTTTAATTAAGAATATATAAATACGGCTTGTATATGGCATAGATAATATGTATGTAGCTGACATTCTTATGCATTTTCCACTTCTTCTTTCAAAAGTCGCACTAAATCGTTAAACTTTCTGCCGTCGAAGATGAGTACCTGCAATAAAAATTATAATTATAAGTAAATGAAAAAAAAAAACATAGTTAATGGATTGTATAAAAGTCAAGAAGTCAATAAAAAATAACAATTAACTAGATAAAGATAGTCTTCTTTTTTAAAAAAATTAATTAAGAAGTTTACAACAATTGTGATTTAAAATGAATATAATTTTACTTAAACCACCTTGCAAGCAACTCAGGCCTGTAACCCTCACTCACATAATATGTGATGTGCCGGGTTTTATGCGGTTTGTAAAACATAAAATAATTTAACAAGAATATTACATGTAACTAAAGCCAGAGAAACCATTCCAAGATTCAAATAAAAGATGCCACCAAGACAAAAAAAGCTCACCTTTCGACAAGGTGTCATAGCACCTCCGTCATAGTCCCACTGTGACAAGTCCGCTTGCTCTGTCACATCTACATCAAAGCTCGCCAAAGCCTCTTCAGTCAATGGCTTCTCCTCTTGGTTAGCAAACAGCACCTCCGACCCATCATCGTCTGGAAATCAAATTATAAATTTAAGCTAATTTATATTAGTGTGTTTTGCCAATAGGAACTAACAGAACATATACATCTCTATAATTAAAAATGACACAAGATTTGTCCAGGCTTATTTTGGGAAATTTCGTAGACTAACTTAAATACAGGCATTTCTTACATTTCCTGTGGCCCGGTGATCTAGTATATAAGTAGTACACCAAAAATAATAAAAAGAGAATATTTCTTATTTTACTAAATCTTTTTCATTACCTCCAACTTTGTATGTCTTGCATATCCAGACTAGGTACTGGAAGGTGTATGGCATGTTTTTCTGTACGGCCTTTTGTAATTCATTCTGAAGAGATGAGAACAACGGAACACTTATTGCAGCTGGAATGTTGAGAATTCTGGAAGAAAGAATTTTATATAAAAAATGGCTGTCCTGAAAGATGTGTTATAGTAGAATTTTTGAACTGGTTTTACAATCATTTCGGTAGCATTTTTGGGATATATTCAAGAACACAATATAAAACTAGGCCAGATTTATGTGTAGCAAAAAGTGTAGTGTGTATTTGCTCTTCATACAATTGGTGATGATGAGTTTTAAAAACAACTGTTATATTTATTAGCAATATTTTTATACAACATACCTTTCATTAATGACTAATCCGACATGGTTTGAATTGTCTGCTAATATTTTATTCACTAGTGCCTTTGTTTTATCATTCGCATTGTCTTCAGCTAGTGTGGTTAGCAATTGCCTGATTTCTTGGATGCATTTTTCATCCTGAAATATGGGAGTGCATGAAAATTTATTGTAGGGATGTATATCATATGAAATTAATCAAAGTGGTGTAAAGAATTAATATTTTTTTTATGTTTTACCTATCACTTATGAATTAAAAAGCAATAAGTTGAGCAAGTTTGTCTTTAATAACTTTGCTTTGAAAATAAGGGTACAGTGTCAGAGTAAGGGTACATAGACTAAAACAGATTTTATTTCTGCAGTAAAGTTACATATTATGTATTAGACATTAAGCGAGATAAGAAATTTAACGATTGTAAAGTACAACCAGGTAACTCACTTTTCGTTTAGTTAAATTAAGAACTGTTGTAATGCCAAAAACCCCATCACTGCCGTCATCTTCATCGTCATCCTCTAAGCCATCATCCAAACACTGCTTTACAACACTACCAACATAGTTTTGAGCTGGAAGAATACAACTACTATTAGTATGGAGACAAATATTTAAATTAAGATGTTTGTCTATATTCTTTATGTAAGTGCCAATAACTCCAAACTGACATTTTTCTTTTGTTTTGACTATAGAGGATTAATCACAATATGTTTTAGGGAATCCTCCTCTAGTATATTTTTGTTGCAAAGTACTTAAATTTTAATATGAAAATACCTTGTAACTAAAACACATGTTTATTTTTCAAGAAATTATTATTTTTTTTCAGTTCAAGTTCAAGTTTCAAGTTCAATTAAGGGTTATTGGCACATTGCCGTCGATATCATGTGTATCCATAATTTTAATGACCTTCCCCTAATTAGCCTTAGAAGGTTCAAGACTAGACATAAAGGATATGAGCTATAAGATATTCCACAGCATTATTTTATGACTTACACTCTTAACACCGGTGATAATGGTCTTTAAAAATTCAGGATGAGTTTCATCAATCAGGTCAATTCTAGCAACTGCAGCTTTTCTAGATCTATCTTACATCGCTTATTCATTAGTAGAAAAATAAACATTTTTATACAAAAAATACATACATATAATGATCTGCGCCAACGCTCCAAGGTCTACATTAGATTTCAAAAACAATTGCCGCAGCAACTGCTTTATACCGTGAAAGTCACATTCTTCTGGATTACGTCCTTCGAAATCGGCTTGTAGTTCCTGGAAGGTCGTAGATATTTCTACCGGTAGTAATATTTCTAAAATATACTCATGAAGAAAAAGACTTGGTTGTTATAAACAACGCGTTAATAAGGTGAATTCATGCTAGTATTCGATATCAGATCTTGCTTACATTGCATTGTATTGTGAAATAAGAACAATGCAAATTGATCGTTTCAAAAAACAAAAAACGATTGCAGAGAATTCTAAAATGTTGGGTAATTCATTACTTTCAATATTTACAAATAACTACATAGTATTCTTATTGTATTTTATAATACATCAATAAGTTAAAAAATATGTACTTATTAGCTTAACTATTATTATTTAAAGTAACCATGTGTTTATAGGTTATGTTTGATATTTACCTTGTCACCAACAAAATTTCCATCGGAATCGAAGTCTGAGTCTCTTTCACTTCCTGAATCTTGTTCCTCGTCACTTTCTTCTTCGCGGTTCTGAAGTTTATTTTTTTTGTTAGACATTTTACGTCGAATATGCGGCTTTTACGAGACTGGACTAAAGAAATGGCGATCCGCGATTGCGTTGTTTATTTTTTTTGTCAACATGACTTTGACACTCAGAAGAGTCTCGTCATTTTTTAAGTGTATATTTTAAGACAAAGCATCAGTAGCTTAAAATTATTGATTAAATAAAATTTTATTACCCCACATACTGTGAAATATCTAAAATTCCTTTAGAAATAGTACACATGTATGTATATAGAATAAATATATCTTACAATATTACATAACGTTAGCTGGTTTCGTATAATTTTAGTAAGTATAATAATAATAATTTATCCGTGCCAGGCCATACCGAATGTTGTATAGTATAAATTCTTTGATTATATACACGTACGACGTGTATTTAATCAAAGGGTAAACTTGTTTCGATAACATTTTTATACATAATATGTCGACGGTAACACGTTCCTTGTGTTATCGTAAATAGCATTTATAGATTGTAGACATACTTTATATATAATATGACGAAGGAGCGTCCGTAGTGTTGCTTGTAAAATGCATGACGCCAGCATTGCCGACATTATAAGTTTCAGGATCCCGTTCATTATCCATGGCAGTTAATATTAAGAAAACACGGTATGTATTTTCCTTGATTTATTGTTACACTTGAGAAGGTCGATACTCGATGGCTACGATTACTCAAACGAAACTGTGCCATGAATTCGAGTACTCGACCTTTCATACTAACACACAAAGTAAATACTCATTAAGTTATCACAATCATTAATTTATAATTATGCAAAGTATTTTCCATAGTGATTGTTTTCGGCCACGCGTTGTTATTCTCGAAATGCACCTGTCCGCCGACATATATAATAATCACAATGTTGCAACCAGTGATGAATTGATCATGTAGCAGCTGCATTACTAACATTAAATCTACGGATCTACATGCAACAGGATTCCTCCAGCGACAGGCTGGCCTCAGTGAATAGGCTATACTTCTCCTTCTTGGGTTGGACCTACACATTCAGAGAGACGGGTGGAGGTCTGGAGAACCCCTGACGCCACCAGTGCGTCAAAGTCGGACTTATTGTTCAGTTATAGTAACTAATACTTTTTGTTTTGTACCAAATTAACGAAACACATTGCTTATGTCATTGAAATCAAAGTGTAGATTGTTTGTAATAATTGTAGTTTAAGTAAATTTTTCCATTGAACGGCCCAAAGAACTAGTTGTATAGATAGGTAATATTGTCTATGTTCTAAACATTTACGATATGTTTATTAATCTTATAGAAAATAACATGAAATCGGGAATTTAAAGTAGTACGCGCGGCGGATCGAATTATGTGTCAGATGACATCGGACAGTTTAATATAAAAATTGAAAGTTGAACGCTCGAGGAGATATTGACATTACACCGCAAAGGGCTAACATTTGTCTTTGTCTCTAAATACGCATATACAATAAAAACATTTTCACACATTGGAATCAAATTCGTCCACCATGACCAGAGAGACACCTTTTGTCACGACACCGGCGTAAAATATAGCTATGAGTTTCGTGCTGGTTGGGAGTCGGATGGTCCATTGGAGAAATGTATCTCGGCTTACCAAACTTACTACTTGCACAAAGTATTTTTTTACAAGAGAGTCGAAAAACGAATTCTTATCTTTGACAGCGTGCCGTTTCAATGATTAGGTGTAAAAACCTCCCCGGTCGTACCGGCCAATTTCGGCTACATGCATGCATGCTGCTTGGCACTACCTCTTACAAAATTGCCATCATTTTTAGAGTTCCGTAGCCAAATGCTAAATTACGGAACCTTTATAGATTCGTCATGTCTGTCCGTCCGTCCGTCGGTGGGTCACAGCCATAGTTTTCTGAAACTCTTGGGCCTATGTAGTTGAAACTGTAGGTTAGTGTATTCTGAGAACTGCTACTCGAATTTTGAATAAAAATAAATAAATTACAAAATAAAGGGGGGCACACATAGAACTGAATCTAAAAAAAATCATTTAACCTGTATGTGAGGGGCGTCTATAAATAAGTCTTTAAAAACACATATTATCAAGGTTACTAAAACCATTTTTCGTCAAAATCAATAGTTTGAAATACTTATAGACGCTTCTAAAGTAGAAAAATAAGAGAATTTTAAAATAAGAGTCTTTGTCGTTCATATAAACGCTATGAAAAAGCAAGTTATTTTATTTTCTGGTACAAATGTCGGAAAGACACCAGCTATACCTTTCGTTTGTACGGAGCCCTCGATGTGTGAGTCCGACTCGCACTTGGCCAGTTTTAAGGCGTATCATGAGAGAGAGAAGACCTCCCCGTTCGCGCCGGACCAGCTCGGCTGAAATCCAGAATCCAGCTCTTGCTTGGCATGCTAAGACAAAATCTATGTTTGAGAATACTTATGGTTGGTGAATACTTATAACTTATGTGGTCATATGCTTCAAAGAAAACTGAGCATTGATCACGACTTTTGAAATTAAAATTATATTTCAAACGAAGATAATGTATAAATGTCACGTCATTTATAATTGGAGTTATAATAATGTCGATCACGTCGCCAGCCACTTTGCCCGATGGAGTTTTCTTGTTGCATTTATAAAATCCATTAACTTCGTGTTTTATGCACTTACTACCTAGGGACTGTGACGTAGCCGGAATATCTCATCAGCAGTTGTAGAAACTTCTTTCTTTAAGCTAGATACCACACCTTGGGAATAGTACCTACCCTTGTTCCAGGCTGTTTCTATACTATAAATACTGTTATTTAATTGTATATAGTATGATAATGTATTGTAATAATAATAATAGTAATATATATTTATTTGCAGAATCACACTGCACTAGTTACAAAAAATATATTATGCTTATAGAATTAAAAGCATATCTATAGAAGAATTACAACAAAAAAGAATAAAAATAAATAACAAATACAGAGGTGTTTACAATCAAAAAATATCTTTAAGAGAAAAACAAGAAATTAAAAAATAAACGTACACTTACATAAGTTAGTTGTAAGGCTTTATGAGCTAGGCAGCAGCGTGTCCCACAAAAAGGTAAGTAGGTACATAGTTAGATTTTGAAGACCTATGTAGTGTACTTGGTAAGCGCAAATGTCATAATACTCGTATATTGTATGCACTTATAGAATAAAGTTAGTGCATAGAGAGTACTTCTTAGAGAGAGCAGATTAGAAATAGAAACTTTGCAAAATACGTAGACAGAGAATCTGTCTACGGCAAAATATGAGTTAATCAAAATCAGGAAATTATCTGAATGGCAAATCAGACAAAATTTCTTGCTGATGACGTTTAACATCATATTTAAATTATGAATAAATTATGGGTTTTCGATTTCGAGGCGCGAAAATTATCTCTAATTTATTATATCTCAACACCATTTATATTTTGTTAAATTACATATTTTCGTCTCCGAAAATGAGGCGCGAATATTAGTGATTTTCGACGAAATTATGGCTTTTTCGTTGATTTGTATTTTCGAAACTTCATTTGCATGACAATATTTTATTAGTAGGTAGGTAATAGGTAGGTTTGAAATGTTAGATTTGCATTTTTTAGGGCACGCAATTTTATTTTTGGGAAATATGCGATGGGTCAATAGAAGTTTAACCTCAAGTTTGTGGGGTCGCCACCCTAGTCCCACGGCCGCCATCTTGGAAAACGGGAAGTTAAGGGTTTATAATAAAAGGATTATCTTGTAAACTAGCAATCCTACGTAAAATTATATTAAATATTAAACGTAGCAAATTTACATTACAAAATTAACAACTTTATTTTTATTACTTTTTTATCGTCAAGTGTCCAATAAAAAAGCTATAAACAAAATAAGTTAAAACTTCTTTTCAGGTCGGTCCAACTTGTGGTATTTGATAATAATTAATAATTAATTGATTGATAAATAATGTTGTTGTAATCGTGTACCTATTTATTGCACATGAAAATATCTTACGTACATGATAATTATATGTAGTATAGTTTTGCAAAAGACCGTAGTGACAAGTGTGCTGACGCGTTTCGTGCGGTGTGTACGACATCAATGGCCCATGAAGGTGTGTTGGAACCACACACCGATAACCCGATCCGAATTTATTGTTAGTTACTCTCAGTCGCTCCGCGTCTTAGCCATGTCGCCCTTTTTTTTGGGTAACGCAGGGAATACGCTACCCAGGAGCGCGGGTGGCTCAACCGGGTACAGTGTCGGCAGCATAATCGGAGGGTACCGGATCTACAAGCAACAGGATCCCTGAAAAGGCTAGACTTATGCTCCTTGGAGACTGTCCGGCTGCCTTTCAACAGTCCCCACTACGATGCCAGAACCATGCAATGGGGTCTCAGTACTAGAAAGGGGTACCCCACCATGTCTGATATCGAACACATTACCATTCCACACCGTTTCAGAGGGACGCGGGGTGGAGGATTGAGGACCGTCCAGTGGATCTGCTCTTAGTCGGGCCTCTGCCCCTAAGCCTGTCCGGTATGTGTAGCCACGTCCGGCAAAGCCTTGGCGATCACATAGGCACTCAGCCCTCCACCACGACAGCATCTCCGCGGGGAGGGGTGAGGTGGAATGAGAGTGGTCCACCGGGGCGGCCACTTCCTTGACATAATTAATTGTAAGCTGACAGTTAATACTGCTTTGCTGATGATGACCTATACACAAACTGACTAGATTGTTGCTTAGCAATAGTCGGGGAAAAATAATTGCAAGCTGAAAATTCTGTAACCTAGCACTTTTTTCTGTTTGTATAGTATTTTTTTTTTATGGTATAGGAGGGCAAACGAGCAGTTGTAGCCATTTTCATGACTACCGACGCCCATAGACATCTGCATAGACTACAGATGCGCTGCCCCCCCTTTTTTCCTCCCACCTCCGTGGACCACCTACTTACACACCGCACGAAACGCGACAGCATAGTAGTTTCTCACATAAAAATACTGTCTTGTTGTTTGTTGTTGTTTTGTTGTTGTTTGTTGTGTTTTATTGTTGTCGGGGCTGCGTCGTCGTTGGAACACAAACTCGGGTCGTTGGCGATTCTGGAATGGAGCAGTGACCATCTATTAGAGAACAAAACTGGATTGACAGGAATTCTTCTTTGGTTCCGCCGGGAAATGCTGTACCTACTTATTACCGTTGTTCTTTTTTTTTTTTTATACCACGATGGTGGCCAAAAAGGATACCCACCTGATGGTACGTGGTTACCGTAGCCTATGGACGCTCACAACACCAGGGGCATCACATGCGCATTGCCGACCCTTTAAAAACCTATTGACTCCCCTCTTGAAGAACCCCAATTGTAGCCCTCTGGGAAAACCTCGGCAGGGAGTTCATTCCACAATCGGACGGTCCGTGTCCTATTCTGGTAGCAATACGCCGCGTGGTTAGGCTGCTAGTTGCTACTCCAACCCATTGAATTCGAAAACAAAGACGAATTGTCTAATATTGGCACGAATAATTAAACTTGAGCGTATTCACCAACACGACAAAAGACAATTAATACAAACTCAATAGGCACGTAGATAACAGCCATTAATTTCATCCTTGACGGAGTATAAATGGGAGCGAGTGTCCGATGTGTTTGATAATTTAGTTTTGTGTAAACGACGCTATTGTTTCTAACGACCATCGTACAATTGTTGCTAAATTACTTCCTCAATCGATGGTGTGTATGGACGCATACCTTGAGATTAATTTTGAAAATGGCTGCTAATATTAAAAGTTGAAGATATAATGAAATGTTTTTTGGAATGTCCATATAATTGTTTCTTAAGGATCCTTATGAAACTGCTAACTGCCCCATGTCCACTTCGTTGGGCGTTAAAAAAAATAGTAAGTACAGAAAAAATTACATCTTCGGAAAAAAAGTAAATGTTTTCTTCCTGAAGATGTAATGTTCTATTAATGAAAAAAGGTTAAAAATTGGCCCAGTAGTTCTGTAGCCTATACGGTACAAACAAACAAAAATATCTTGCCACTTTATATTTGTAAAATTTTTATTATTATATTCTGTGTATCTGAGAATAGATAATTAAAAAAGATATTATGCAGGAAAATCCACGGAGCACATCTAGTATATTTATATACAGGGTTATTTTTTGGTCACCGGCCAAATTTTAATATAAGGAAGTAGACATCATTCCAAGGGTGTGTTTTAAATTTTATTGTCTTATTATAATATTTTATTAAATAAAAATCGATTTGAAATGGTCCTTAAAAATACATCGAATTGTTGTTATTACACGAAATGTATCGACTTCAAGGTCAGTGACGTCGGGCTACTGTGAGTCGCGAGCGTGATGCACGTGGTGACCAAGAAATATATTTTACAAAATGGGACAAAGTAATTGTATCTAATTGTTTTTTTAGTACTTTTTATTTTATAAATCGAATGTATTTTTGATTCTGAACCAAACCTGAAAATTTGGCCGGTGACCAAAAAATAACCCTGTATTTTTATTTTTCTCATGTTACAATAGTAAGATACACCAACTTAATATGACGTTAAAATTTGGTTTCTTTCGACACTACGTTCGTGACAAATTTTGGCACCTAAAATAGAAAAAATATAAATATAAAAAAATAAAAAATATATATATAAAAAAAAATTACCAAATATAGTATTAGTAGTATTGCCACATGGCAATACTATATTTTTATACCAGTAAAAAGACAGAAAGATTTTTGTCCAAAGCAAAAACCCAACATGGAATAAATTGATCAATGTTGTGCTTGAATAAAGTTATTTATCTAAGGATTGGTGGTCAAAAGGCTATTCAGTATTTATTTATGAGACTACAGACTATAAATATCCGCCGAGCCCTCACAATGCGGACTCTCACTAACCGCACGAAACACGACAAGCATCACTTTTTTTAATTTTTTTTTAATTTATTTATTTATTTTATTCAAACATTACAATAATAAATAAAAAGCAGACCAAAAACCACGCAGGTTTGTCTGGAATGCTATACTTATAAATTAATAATTTTCAACTTACCTATACAGGAAGTGAAGCTCAGTGCCGGATTAAGCTCTGCTGGCTGGGCCCGGGGCTGGGAGAACTTGGAGTTGAGAAGGGACCCTTTACTGGGTACAACAATGATCTTAAGGTCCTCGAGCTTTAGTTTCGCAATTCGAAAGCAACAAGTCAATGCATTTTTTTTTTTTTTAGATCGGACTACGCTAACAGGCTGAAGGCCCAGTGCAGCTTCATCTGTATGAGAGGCGAGTGCCCTAAGGTAGCTCGAGCCTCTGTATTTGTGGTCGATGGGGGTGCAGACCCCCCCTTCTTTCCCAGATAATCTGGGAGGAGGCAAACCGGAATATTGCGATTAATAGGTTATACTATTATTATCTTGGCCAGAAGGACAGCGGGTGTCCTCCTCTCCCCACCTCTGACGGAGGGGAAGTCATTGCTGCTATACTCTTTTTACTGACGAAGATAACAATAATATAACAAACAGCAATTATTTATTTATTCCCCGTCGACCAAGCAAGCGTGCGCACAGACGCCACACATCGCATGCAAACGGATTGTCAATTACCTGCGCGCCAAAAACGACAGACAATAAACCCATATTGCACCTTGTAAGGACGCCGTAACGACTGCCGCGGGCGAGGCCTACGTCACTGGCACTCCAATTAGGAAGTAGGGTTGCCAGCTGTGGTGTAAGAAAAGGGTGGCAAAGAGGCTAACTGCCACGAACCTGTTCTGATGCTGTCCTCCCACCAGTGCGACAGAATCGGTACATGAAGCTCGGCACGTGATGGCCCTAAAATTAGTTGGTAGCTTCGCTGTCGCTAATAGATTCGGCACGTCTGCCGAAGGTTGCAATGGCTCTTCCCCTCCGAAGACGCAGCTTTACCGTGGGATGCCGGATAAGGCTACTCATACTAGATTGAGACGACTGGCGGGTC
>LUGF01009480.1:0-12815 GCA_001625245.1 Calycopis cecrops
AAGTAAAGGGCGTATTTCCGACGGCGGAGTTTTTTAAAGGACGATTTTATATCGAAAATCAGAAAACGGTCAACTGAACATTCCTGAAGCGCAGATACTACAAATACCGTACATAATGAAAATACCATATTTCATATTGGGCGACAAAGCTTTTATGCTTAACAAATATACTATGAAACCATTTGAAGGTAATCCAGAGGCGGGTTCCAAAGAAAGAGTGTTTAATTACAGACTTAGCAGAGCTCGCAGAGTCGTTGAAAAAGCCTTTGGTATTTTAAGTTCAGTCTACAGAGTCATTAGGAAACCTATCCTCCTAGAGCCAGAAAAAGCTACAAAAGTGGTCTTAGCAACAGTGTATTTATATAATTACTTACGAAGAAATAACTATTCTATTCCACCAGAATATTATGATAGAGAAGTGGATGGTTCATTTATTCCTGGTCAATGGAGAAACAATATTCCATCTACAACACTATTACCTCTAACGGCCATTCCGCGCAGAGGCACTGTTAGTGCTAAAGATATTCGTCTACATTTAGCAACACATTTTGTAACAAACGGAATAATTCCATGGCAGGATCAATATTAATGTTCTAATTTTGAAAATAAACATAAATAAAGTACTTACGTTATCTATTCCGCCTTCTTTTGTGATTCCTGTGTCATCTTTATTGGACATAAAGTCAAAATATTTGAAACCAAACCACTTCGATATATAAATTTCGTCAGCGCCTATAACAAATATGTAGACGTTATAGGTATTTTTCGTTTCCTAGTGTGTCCTATAGTAAATGTTGTTTATATGGATATTTGACAATGTGATTAATTAATCTAACATTCAATATAATTAAATAAATAAAAGAATCTTTACCTGAACCTGTGATATAACTTTTTCTCTGCTTTGACTTTTCGCGTCGGTATGAACCTGTCAATGAGTCAAATTTCTTTTTCAACTCGGGTACAGGTAACTTCATTTCATTAGAGATCTTCCTCCAGCAATCTTCTCACTTACTTTTATTTAAATGATCTGGATCTTTCGAATCCCATAACATTTTGAAACTTCCGTAAAGTTGTATTAAGCGAATACTGTCTTCTTTATCCATTTTTCATTCACTGGCTCGCGAGTGTCTTTACGTCCGTCTACACCGAGGGAGCAGCTCAGACTGAGCCGCCTTTGAGCATCGGCAAAAACCGACAACGCATGGCTCGGGGCCGAGCGGCGCTCGGGCGAGCCAACGTGCGCCCGAGGAAGCCCGAGCGCCGTCCACACCGGCCGAACTATTGGCTCGCGAGCCAGACTCGCGGAATAATAATGGAAGAAGAATATGGGAAATTTGGCAATGATGGGAATAGGGACTCTTAGCTGATTGGCTGACGTTGCGGTTGCGATGAGCTGACCGGCGTGGGTGCCAGAAGCTGGTGCCGTGGGTCGCTACTGGTAGTAGACGAGTTGCTCGTTGCGACTCCCAGTGCTGCTGATGTATCTTGGCTTTGCTGCAGTTCGCTACGGTGAGGTCCTGTCACCGGCGTGGAGTAACCGAGTACAAAGGGATTCGGGTAACGTCCTGTCACGGTCGCCACTTTTTCCTGTTAACGCAGGAAAAGACTAGCGAGGCAGAAAAAAAAAACGACCTCGACGAAATACAAATTAAATTTATTTCGCCCAAAAACTTGTTACAAAATATAGATACGTCCTTAGTGTAGGGCAGAAAAGCAAAGGCGCCGAGCGTTAGTCGGGCAATTAGAGGTCAACCCCAGCTCTTCGCTATTGGTCACCCCTACCCGTTGAGCAGTGGTGACGTCGTGATGACGCAGGATGTGGTAGGGATTCTCAATCCTTCTTTCGCCTGCGCCTGACTATTTCATCGGTGTAAACGACGATCCGGCGTAACCTATATCACGACAGGCGTTAACATGTCGGGCGTTAACACAAAGTAAGATATATATATGTATTAAATGTTATACAGGGTTATTTTTTGGTCACCGGCCAAATTTTAAAATAAGGAAGTAAACATCATTCCAAGGGTGTGTTTTAAATTTTATCGTCTAATTGTAATATTTTGTTAAATATAAATCGATTTCAAATGATCCTTAAAAAAGTCATCGATTGTTGTTCTTATACGAAATGTATCGACTTCAAGCGTGAGTCGCGAGTGTGATGCACATGATGACCAAGAAATATGTTTTACAACATGGGAAAAAGTAATTGTATCTAATTATTTTTTTAATGTTTTTTTATTTCATAAATCGAATGTAAGATTGATTCTGAACCAAACCTGAAAATTTGGCCGGTGACCAAAAAATAACCCTGTATCTCTTAAAATAATCATTAATTTATTACATTTGATAGGATTTATTACACCTATTCTTACAGTAGGTTCACTCTTACGTTGCATTGAAGAATCCTTTTTGAGATACAAAACGATATTACAAAATGTACTTCATCAGTAGTGTTTAGTTATATTTGTTATTCTCTTCCATTATTATACCATATAATGTTTAAGTTTCTCCACCACTATCATGTCTCTTTCTGAGCTGATTTCAGCGGTATTGTCGTTATTATCTTCCTCATAGCAACCATGGCATTAGGCATACAAAAAGATCAAATCCAAGATCTTCGGGCACATGATGCTGATGTGTTGCTGGTATAAATTTTACGTGAAATATCCTGGAACACATTGCACATACTACTAGATTTGATGCCTTAGTAGGCTTATGGCATATTTTGCACGCATTTTTTGCAGCAGCTCGATATATTTTTGTTGATATTCTGTTCTGTTTTTTAAATTTTTTCCTTCTTTTTTTTCCTCTCCTCTTAAGCTTGTGTTTCTTGTTCTTTTTTTTCCATCTGTTCTTTAAACATTGTCCTATATTTGTTCGAAGTTATTGCATATGACATTTTAACTGTATTTCGCTTACTTTTTCGTTTTGGAGTTTTAGGCAGAGTCAAAAAATTTCTAATAAACTATTTAAAATAATTTTAAAATCTGGGCTGGATTGAGAATATTTTTTTCAGCCTGTTCTTGTGACTAGTTAAAAGAAATATTGTTAGAATTAACTACTTGTCATGCAATTTGAGATTTCCGGTACACTACCGAAAAAAACTGAATCGTTAATACGAATACGCAAGTCATTTATTTCAATCAATTCATTTGCATTAGGCGTAAATTCATTGTATTTATATCCGTAATTTAATTGCATTTCTTCGTTGGACTGAATAGGCAACACTGGGTCTACAGACTCCAAAGACGTAACCTTTTCAGTATCATTTGTCGGCATAGTGTGTGGTGTATTTGAGAAGAACTGACATCAAATTCTGAGTAGAGGCGGTGCAAAATATTTATATTTTCGTCATCATCAAGATTATTTCCATAAAAATTTATTGACATTACAGATGGGCCTACAATTTCTCAAAATTTGGACAAAGTAATACCTCTAGAAGAAGTAGTTTGCGTTTGTTCCAGAATAGGTGGAATATCTTCACGGGAATTAATGTTTGTACTACCGAGACACTTAGTATAATCCACTGCGCTGGGATCAAATGGTAACTAACCACAACAACGAAATCCATTAATCAATGTCTCGGGCTTAATAGACTTTTGTAACGCTATTTCCAGTACACAAGCAAAATTAACTTTTGTAATAGGCTCTCCATGGTTTTGTAAATGCCATTGCTTAACAGCATCTATCTGGCCTTCTCTATTGGCCTAAATACAGCTACGTCAGCTGGTTGGAGTATTCTAGTTGCATTAGGATATAATGCTATCACTTCGATGCCCACCTCCTTGCACAGCTTACTAACGTCATGAGTGAGATAGATGGGTTTTATGGCCATCTAAAAAATATATGATAGGGAATCGAATTCCCTTTTCAATCAAGTAAGGGTGAAATATATTTGCTATGTACCCCAAGAAAAGTTCCGACGTCATCCATCCATTCTCACTTCTGCCGTGTTGGCGTGGGGCGCAAATAATACTGTGTATTTCAACATTTACTTTTTTATTTTATAATAAAATACAACAGAATGCACATGGAATAAACAAAGAAAAAAATGTGGCAATCAAGAGTGACGGTTCACGTCTTGACGTCTAGTTTGGCGGCAACAGTAGGGTTGTGCTACATAAGTAACACTCCTCCTCACAGCCCTATTGGAGCCCCATCAGACTTCTTAAATTTGAAAGACGAGGTCCTGCAAAGGGTTTTGTTAACATGACCTTCAAAATTCCTTTCTTAATGCAATCTCTAATGTAATGCAATTTTAGATCTATATGCTTTGTCTTTGAAGAAACAATGGGGTTCTGGCTTGATTTCAATGCTGTCTGATTATCGTTCCAGATAGTTACTATGTATTGATTAATCCCCATATCTTTAAATAATAGTTTATGTTGTACAGCTTCTTTAGCCGCTTTTATTAAAGAAGTGTATTCCGCCTCCGCTGTGGATATAGCTACATTTTTCAATTTTTCGAAGCCCAACTAATAGGTGCTCCTGCATATTTAAAAAGATAGCCAGAGTTTGATCTGCGATCTAATTAACAAGCTCCCCAATCAGCGTCGGTCATGCCTTCAATGGGCTTTCCTGTCTTTTTAAATATCATGCCTATATTCATAGTTCCTTTCAAGTACCTCACTATGCGTTTTGCGGCCTTAAAGTGTTCCGGTCCATAAAAATCATTGAACCTAGATAAGTAATTGACAGCAAATGTGATGTCTGGTCTTGTTGCCACAGACAAATACATGAGTGTACCGATCAAATTTCTATAGGGTAAGTCTGCTAATCTTTAAGTCTGTTAATTTTTATTAGGTTCTAAATTTAAATTTACTTCCATAGGTGTAGTAGGGGAACGAGGGGCTTGTATTAACAAAATTCATACTTTTGCTCATATCTTCTACATTGTGTTAATTTTATTTTATCATCTTTATATATGACTAGCGTTTGCCCGCGGCTTCGCTCGCGTTAAGAAGTACTATTGATTAGGTATAGTTTTTGCGGCTTTTCTTCTGTTTAGCGTGTGTAAAAAATTTGGGCCTACAAAACTTCTTTGTGCACAATATTCTAACTATAGTTCTGTCATTGACATAGTGAATAGACTAATAACGCCATCTATTGTCAGTATTTAGAACTAAAAATAATTTTGTTCGTCTTAATTGTTTCATTCCAATAGGTACTGATAGGCTCAAACGAACACATGTACATCCTAAATCACCTCTTATTTTATTCATCATAGTAAGTAATTGTTAAGGCCCCACACGACGTCAGATAATTTTTCGTCCCATGTGCATTCGCTTTCTGCTGTAGTATTAAGGCCGTTAATAATATTTCTGTTAACTCTCTCGACTTGGCAAACTTTCAACAACAATTTATCCCCTTGGGGTATAATTCATCAAATTCCTTTCTTAGTGGATGTCTACGTCATAACATCTACCTGCATGCCAAATTTCAGCCTAATCCGCCCGTTTAATAGTAAGGACTTTCATATAAACTTTTAACCCCTATTGTACCCCTTTAGGGGTAGAATATACAGAAACGCCTAAATACGTATCTACTCATTTTTAATGAGTAACTTAAAAATAAGTTTCATGTTTCTAATTTAAAAAAGGACGATTTTCCATACAAATCTTGAACCCCTTTTTCACCCCCTTAGGGGTTGCATTTCTAAAAATCCTCTCTTAGCGGATGCCTATGTCATAACGTCTATCTGAATGCCAAATTTCAACCCAATCCGTCCGTTTAATAATAAGGGCTTTCATATAAACTTGCAACTCCTGTTTTACCCCTTTACGGGTAGAATTTACAGAAACGCCTAAATACGTATCTACTCATTTTTAATGAGTAGTTAAAAATAAGTTTCATGTTTCTAATTTAAAAAGGGACGATCTTCCATACAAACATTAATCCCCTTTTTCACCCCCTTAGGGGTTGCATTTCTAAAAATCCTTTCTTAGCGGGTGCCTACGTCATAACGTCTACCTGAATGCCAAATTTCAGCCCAATCCGTCCGTTTAATAATAAGGGCTTTCATATAAACTTGCAACCCCTGTTTTACCCCTTTACGGGTAGAATTTACAGAAACGCCTAAATACGTATCTACTCATTTTTAATGAGTAGTTAAAAATAAGTTTCATGTTTCTAATTTAAAAATCACTTAAACACGTATCTACTTATTTTTAGTAAGTAGCTTAAAAATAATGTTTCATGTTTCTAACTTGAAAAGGGACGGTTTTCCATACAAACTTTAAACCCCTATTTTATCCCCTTAGGGGTTGAATTTCTAAAAATCCTTTCTTAGCGGATGCCTACGTCGTAACATCAACCTGGATGCCAAATTTCAGCTTGATCCGTCCAGTGGTTTGGGCTGTGCGTTGATAGCTGGCTATGTCACGTTTGAGTTTTATATATATAGATAGAAGATAACAATACCAATCAGGCGCTTTGGTTTTCCTAAGTCCTTTATTTCAAACATTTCACTTAAAACATCCTTAATTTCTTTAATACTTTTTACTTATAATAACTTTTGTGCCGAGTGAAAAAATTAATCTATTCCTCGATGCAAAAACGTGGCTCACGGGATTATTTTTCGTCGATATGTGCACTTTAAGCACAGAAATATAAGCAGAGAGAACTCTGAGGGCTAAAATAAATTTATTATTATGGACAATGTCTTCCCATGCAAATTTATAACTTTTAATCGTAAAAATGTCAAACGGTCAGCTGAGGACGTCAGAAGCTTATGTGGAGTGGCCGATATCCTGGCAATCCAGGAGACATGGTTAATCCCCGAGGACATACCGTTTCTGTCAACGATAAGTGACGACTTCGCATATACAGCGACATCGGCCGTCGACACAGCTGCTGGAATGCTGAGAGGAAAACCCCATGGCGGTGTAGCCTTTTTATGGCGAAAAAGTGTGTTTCCTTCGGCGACCGTAGTGGAGTGTAACAATAACAGAATATGTGGTATCCAAATCACGATGGGTACAAAACGTATGCTAATATTTAGTGTGCACATGCCAACTGATAGTGCTGAGAACTTGCCGCTGTTTGTGGAATGTGTGAGTACTTTACATGCCATTATTGCTGATAGTGATGTGGACGCGGCATTTCTGTTAGGGAATTTTAACGCCCACCTACAAGAGCCCTTTCATAAAGAACTCATTGATTTTTGTTATGACCAAAAGTGCTTATATGCGGATCAAAAAATACTTGGGCTTGACTCTGACACGTATACATATGTGAGTGACAGTCATGGATGTGAGCGCTGGCTGGACCACTGTGTGGTAACACAGTCAGCGTTCACATCTATTTCCAAAGTATCAGTGCTGTATAATGTTTACTGGTCAGATCCTTACCCGCTTGCTATTGATTGTAATTTGCATATTACTCATTCTAAAATATATAACTCAGATATAGATAGGTCTAAAGTCTTCTGGGGACATAAACAACTGGATGACATTCTTGTATTTAAAAGTAAATGTAATGATTTGTTAAAATGTATTGATTTTCCTAGGCAGCTCGGGGAATGTGCAGATAACTGTTGCCTTGTTAAGGACAATGACATACATAGGCTCATAATAGAGAAGTTATATAAAAATATAGTTAGTGCGGTGACTTCTGCGGCACTTTTTTGTAACAAACATGTGCCTTGTAGGAAACATAAACAAATTATGGGGTGGAATAAACATGTGGGTCAGGCTTACAGAGAGGCCAGGCTTAGATTTCAGCTCTGGGTAAATAGTGGAAAACCTACCTCTGGTCATCTATTTGAAGCCATGTATACGAGTAGAAAAGTGTTTAAATCTAGACTAAAATGGTGTCAGCAACATCAAGACCAAATTAAAATGGAGAGGTTGGCAACATATCATAGTAAAAACGATTTCCGCAATTTTTGGAAATCCACAAACAGACTAAATCACAGGCCTGGTCGTTCGGTGAGCATTGAGAATGAGACAGAACCAACTAAAATTGCTAATCTATTTGCTAACTACTTTACTGTCAAGTCGCCTCTTAATATTGTACCTTGTACCCGGGATATGATGTTACCCCAATTTGAATGTATGACTATAATTACAGCGAATGATGTTTCTAAGGCTATACAAAATATTAACGGTGGCAGGTCCCCTGGCCATGATGGACTTAGCATCGAGCACCTGCACCATACTGGGTCCTATCTGCCCAGGGTCCTTGCAATGTTTTTCTTTCTTTGTATTAGTCCCTCATATCTTCCACCTGATATGATTCCTACAGTGGTTGTACCTATTGTAAAAATAAGATGGGTGATATTACTAAATTAGCCAACTACAGGCCTATATCACTGGCTACAGTTGTGGCTAAGGTTTTTGATGCAGTGCTTGATGCTCAGTTAGATAAATATATCCAATTAAGTTCCTCCTATTTCCTTCAACCCAACCACGTAAATAGCGATACTTTCATGTTCATGCTGCTGCCTGAGACAGAATTTATGTTGTTGTGCCACTTCCCCTGGCTGCGGTGAAATGTGGTCTCCCAGTATTTTAATAAGCTCTTCGAAAGATTTGGATTCCCCCGAATATTTGGTGCTGTAATGTTCTTTACTACCTGATAGTGCTAGGCCCGATGCAGTTTAAAAATATCTGGATCTTTACACTCGATCATTCACGCCTTTTAAGGTTATATAATTTTGCAACCTTTGTAAATTGCTCGAGAACGATTCATTTATTTCATCATACGGTTGTAATTGAATGCCGCTTATACGTTTTACTTGATTTCCTTGGTTTTGTAAAGCCATTTGGAGATTGGCTTGTTGTATTTGCATACCACGCATGGTTTCCAACATCTGCGCAAGAACTTGCGTCAATTGCTGTTTCGACATTTTTCTTCCTCGTCGCCAGATTTGTTATATATTTAATGAGGAATGTACCAAGAAATATCGTACTTGAATAATAATATTGTTTTATTTCGTATTAGAATTTCACATTCATAATTACATGCACTTTTTTTTATGCCACTGAGTATATATCAAAACGCAAAGACAGATTGCCGGTACGTTCGTAAATACGCACAGTTTATTGTAGATACTATAGAGGTAACAGGTCATATCAGCCAATTTGTCAACAATATCCATAAAGTTATTTAAGTGTTCATGGACATCTGCATTTTCATGTTTTACTAATATCAATTTTTTTTAAATGTGGCTTTTCTAGCCGGACCTGTGCTCTGATATATACTTTTGAGTTTATTCCGTAGCTCATGAGATGTTTTTCACCCTTTTTTTTATTGGACCTTTAAATAGAACGAACATATAATAACTAAGAATCCATGGTTGTAATTTGTATATAAAACCATATCATTGAGGAGAGGTCAAAAAGATTTTTGGCAGGATATTAAGGAAGCAATTAGGAGGTCAGAAGCGTCCGCAGAAGTACCTCCCACTCTCACGTACAGATTCAACAGAAACAGGCCCGTGTTCAGCCCCCAAACCTGATATTTCACGCCACTCCACTGTCCCGTGGGTGGGATAAGCATCTTTCTTAGTTAAGAGCTCCACTTTTAGACTTCTAAAAAATGACTATATTTTACTTGTTTAAGCTCTGATGGAGAGATAAGAAGTTCAGACCTTGCCAGTAAATCCTTTTTCAAATGTTGTTGCAGTTCCGGTTCGCCCGTCGGCGTTTTTATTTCGCCGCTCGCATAATCCCACAAGCCGCTTTTTGCGAGTACAGCTTGTGCTTCAACACACCACATATCATAATTGTTTCGTGAGGCTTTCAATCTGGAGATATGTCGAAGTAGATGCGTCGCTCATTTTCTGCACTGTTCGTCGACAATGATTGTCGAAAACTAAAGCAAACCACGCTCTGCTACCAATTGCTGGCGTGGGGCGCAAATAATACTGTATATTTCAACATTTACTTTTACTATTTATTTTATAATAAAATACAACAGAATGCACAAGGAATGAACAAAGAAAAAAAATGTGACTATCAAGAGTGACGTTTCACGTCTTGACGTCTAGTTTGCAGCAACAGTAGGGTTGTGCTACTTGAGTAACATGCTGATTCCCCATGTTTTGGGCACTCCAACCGCAATTTTTTGTAGTATCTTTTAATAATTGTAGACAACCATAGGTAGACATGCACTACCGTCAGCGGAAAATGTAAACATGACAGTTATAGAATCTTTGGCATTGCCTTCATCAATCGTATATACATTTTAATGCCTTTTGCGGCTAAAACTTTGCCCGTATTAGGACCTAGATGAAATCCACTTTCATCACCAAGTATTGCCAGTGTATAGACTATACCAAAGATCAGTGGGAGTTTTTGTCTCTTTGAAATAACCTAATAATTACGGTCAAAGCATTTTCTGTCCAATAACTGAAAGCGTCCAATGACTGGTAGATTACCCTAGTTTAGAAGTTATCAAAGGTTGGTTATACTCTGGCAAAATTAACAAATAATAAGAAAATTTTATTTAAACATGAATATCTATTAAATTTGGTGACTATTTAATGTAAAACGATTCATAATATATTATTTTACTTTTACTTACTGTTTTCACCCATATTTTTTAGCACAAACACTAATTTCTAAAGTTTTATTAAGATTCAACTGATTGTGACAAAAATAAACCCCTTTATTTAGATCCGCGTATACCTGTTTACAAGTTACGAGATAACTGTAAAGTTGGCGAACAGAAAAAAAACGAAACACTCCATGAAATCTTATCCGGGTTTTTTTTTTTTTTTTTATGGTATAGGGGCGCAAACGAGCAGTTGTAGCCATTTTCATGACTACCGACGCCCATAGACATCTGCACAGAGACTATACAGATGCGCTGCCCCCCTTTCTCCTCCCACCTCCATGGGCCACCGGCTACTTACACACCGCACGAAACGCGACAGCACAGCTGTCACTTCACGCCGGTCTCGTGTAAGCGAGAGGTACCTCCCCGGTCGTGCCGGCCCAATTCGGCTGCATGCAAGCATACAGCGTGGCACTACCTCTTACTTACCGGGTGCGGCCGACGCCAATCGGCGTCTTAAACTTCCCTTCAAAGGCGCGGAAAATCGTAGTTTGGAGTTGTTGTGGACTCCCTTATACGTCTTATTACTCGTTCTATATGAATTCTTAGACTAGCAATTGTTTTAGTTTGCCGCACTTTTTCTTTAATTGACTTTTTTCCAGAAGCTACACTAGGATGCCTTAACAATGTCATTCCTTTAAAACTCAATTTCTCTTCTACATTCTTAAAGCTAAGATCTGAAGTACCTAGCTCAAAATGATCTATAAAGTCACAATTTCCTACGATTGTCTGTCTGTCTTGCTCTACCCCCAAATCCAGGTGATATGTTAATAACAAGACCATTAGACGTGCATTATATCAAGTACCTATTTTACAGTGTTACTTCTTTTATACTCTGACCATGTCAGTGCTTGAAAAACAGCTTTAGATGGCTTTTGTATATCAATTATACAATTAACATTGTACTAATTGCGCCCGTTAAGCAATAAAGTGAAGTCTTTTTATGGAATACTCATTTAGTTTTACAATAAATGGCAAAAACATTGGCAAACGTTTGCAATTAATGGAACATTTCTTTGAAAAATTTTACTACTATATGTGTCGTCTAGAATCAAATGCCGTCACATCCAGAAAGGTAGATTTTTCAATAATTAACTTTTTTTTTGCTAAGTATTATATAAGATACAGGGTGGGCCATAAATTTTTGCACATTTAAAACATGAATAAAAATAAAACTACTAATAATTTTTTTTTGATGATTTATTTAACGTAATAAACATTTATTGCAATTTATTTCTTAAAAATGACATCGTCGAGATGTGTCCCGTCTAGTCGCTGGCACTCCTGCAATCGACTACGTAAACTTTGGAAAACTCGTTGACACATACTGCAAGGAATCGCGGCTGTCTCCTCGCGGAAGTTTTCTTTTAATTGGGATATGGTCGTTGGTTTATTAAGGTACACTCGACTCTTCAGATATCCCCACAAGAAAAAATCACATGGCTTCTTGGAGGCCATGGAATATCACCTCTGCGAGAAATCAATTTGTTAGGAAACATTTCTTTGACCACCGGTAAAGTAACATTTGACGTATGGCATGTTGCTCCATCTTGCTGCATCCAAGTCCTGCTGTTATAACCTTCAAATTCATGTAACTTTGGTGTCAAAAACTCTCGTAACATCTTTACATATTCCACTGAGTTTACAGTTACATTATTTCCTTGACGATTTTCAAAGAAATACGGACCTATTATGCCCTTTGCTGATATCGCAGCCCATACTGTCGTTTTAGGTGAATGAAGGGGCTTTTGGTGTTCAAGGCGAGGGTTTTCTGTGCTCCAATATCGACAATTGTGCTTATTTACGTGTCCATTGATGTGGAAATGGGCCTCGTCCGTAAACAGTATATTCTCAAGCCTAGAGAATCGCTCCAGCATAGTGTCAGCCAATAACTTACGTTGAATGTAATCGTTTGGCTTCATCTCTTGCATAATTTGAAGCTTATATGGGTGTAGTTTGAGGTCCAAATGCAAAATTCGCCGCAGACTAGTTCTTGGTATTCCCAGAGCCGCCGAACGCTTACGCGTAGATGATTCTGGATCGTTCCTTACGGAAATTTCAACCTCCCGAATGTTCTCTTCGCTTCTTCTTGAACGTGGACGCCCTGTTTGCTTAATATTCGTTGTCGATCCTGTTTTCTCGTATTTCGTGACCCAAGCTTTAATTAAATTAACACTTGGACACTCACTTACACGACGTAATCCATATTCAATCCTAAATAGGCGTCGTACAGTAACGTAGGAGTCGTTGTTTTT
>LUGF01009497.1:8233-20356 GCA_001625245.1 Calycopis cecrops
CATTACTACGACGCAGTCACCCCCGCCCACTTCGTCTCGGGGGCTGCAGTTCCGTCGTGTGTGCGTTGCGACGACGCAGCGCGCCGTGTGTACACTTAGGTTATTTGTATGTAAAACAACGCAATGCGTCGACGCAACGCTGACGCAAGGCGCCGTGTGGACTGGCTCTTAGGCAGAGTATATCTACTGATTTACCGTTTTGAGAAAGATCAAAAAGCGCTACCTTTAGTAAGTCTCGTTTATTAAAGAAGCTGGCAATGTTTTGATGCAAGATTTTAATAGTGTTAGTCTCGAAAAAATGATTTTTTTTGGTCTTTGTTCTCTTCAGTTAAAGTTGATATTATAGACCCATTCTGCTCATTATGATAGGAATTTTCGAGAGTAGAATGACGTATGTATGAATGATATGAATGTAACATGATAACTCTTTCTCTCTCGATCTTTAAGTAGCTGGTAGTCTGTTGAAAAGGAAGGGAATAAGTGGGGCAACACATCTTATATGAGGATAATACTGGAGGTTATTACTTACCCAGTGGCTTTTATTACTTTTGTGTTATTATATAACATAGGGAAAAAAAAAATAAAGAAAAATTTGTTTCCTTTAAATGTCATGATCTACCAAATTTTGGTATACTGGCCAATAAAAAATATTCTAAACTGCTGACCTGACTGACATTGTCCCGGCTATGTTGGAAATTAGAAATGGTGTATTAATTCAAAATATATTTTAAAATATTTTTGGTTTGTGGTCAACAAACTAATGCTGACTTGCGATAGTCAATGTTAACTGCAAATTACCAATGCAAATGATGTTGGTGTAAGGAAGAAGAGATCGCGTTTTAATTTTTTCTGCTGATTCCAGGAGGATGAACAGTTTACAGTAGTTCCAAACAGTGAAATAGTTGTAGCACGGACAGCACATAAAGACAATTCTTCTTATAACACACTTAATAACCAAAGAGTACTAACACACTTAATAACCGAAAAGTACAATTTAAGGAAGTGGCAAAAATGTTACGATCCAATGGTATTGATTTGGATCATAATCAGTTTTTAATTTTACAGGTATTTACTGCAATACATTTATAATAGCCATTAAAATCTATGGTTTAAATATTTTTTATTTCAAAGATGAAGATAAGAACCTTGTGTTAATTGAAGGCATATGTTATAGACACCTGCACATTAACCACATGACATAGAATTTGTACATTCATTTAATTCTCACTAACTTTGAGTCAGTGCGATGAGGCGAGGTTCACATTTGTTTCTCTTAAGCTTCTAAAAGCATATCAAAACAAAAACTAAAGAGCAGGAAGCCTTTACTCTCTTGTACCCCACAAAGTGCAATTCTCGTTTTGATTTGCCTCACCCAAGTCTGATTTCACCTTGGCCTAGTAAACCTAATAGCCATGAAAAAACTAAAATAGGGTATTCTACAGTCAGTGGCGTAACTACAGGGTGGCAAGTCGGCAAAATGCCACGGGCCCCCTGCCGAAAGGGGCCTACTGTTAGAGGAGAATCTCAACAAAAAAAGCTTCTTTATATTCAAAATTCATCAGATGGGCCCCATCCGATGAATTTGCCACGGGCCTCGAGCGGTACAGTTACGCCACTGTCTACAGTATTAAAAATATGCTACGAATTGTTGTCATCCTATTAGATAATATTATAAGAAACCCTATACACATCTATTTTATGCAAAATAAAGCATATTTTTTAAAAAAATTAAAACAAATAAAGTAGCAATTATTTGTCAACGTCAAAAACGTTTTGTGATCGGTTGAAAGTCAGATGACGTCACCGGCAAGTAAACACTAGCCGAATTGCCTAGTGTTTGACACTTGATTTACTTGCGTGCCACATCAATCTAATCATATTGCGCCGCCATGACAGTTTGCACTGTTTTAGGAGTGAGTGTAATAACTCTAACTAACATTATTTTTTGTTGTTAATACTGCTTATTTTCTGGAAATATTTATGTAACGTGTTTAACAAGTCATAAAGTATGAAATAAAAAGAAATTAAAAAATTGTCAATAGGGTATTGGGGATTGAAAGAAGCCTGTTTCTAGGTAACCGCTGATTTTGATAATGATGATCTTTGCTAAATTGAGGATTGAAATTAAAATACAATTGATTTTCATTATTTTCACATAATTGCAAAGAGTAATTCTCATCAGACATCAGTTATCAATTTAAAAATTACTAAACAACTAAATATATATTTTTAGGGAGAAGTGGAACAAATTGCCATGATGAAGCCTAAAGCACTGACGGAACATGAGCCTGGCATGTTGGAATATCTGGAGTATATTATTGGCACATCAAGATACAAGGTTATTATTGCACACATGTATTTTCAGTGTCATGAAAATGGTCTTATAAGGGTTTAGCAAGGATAATACCCCCAACAAATCATTTTGTATGTAAATAAAATAATGAATGTATACTAAAAGTTAGAATATAGTTTAATAATTTGAAATATTTAGATGATGTTAGGGTTGGTGAGGAGAATGTGGCTATGGGAAGACAAAGCCAAAGAGGAATTGTCAGAGTGGAGGTTATATGTATATGTGGGGGATAAGGATGAATTTTAATTAATTCAAACAATCCTCATTTTTTAATGCAAACTTCTGCTTTAAGAAGAAACAAAAGAGGAATCTACTCCAAATCTAAGTCACATTAATTTCAAAATGCTCAACTGTCTACTAATAGTTCAATTTAGCCACAGACCATAAACTCCATGCTTTAAACATTTAAATGGTAGTGTTCACGCGAGCTCGTGACGTTAAAAAAAACAAAACCGGTTTTCGCGGCAACGGAGCCGGCGCCACACAGACGCGCTCGCCCCAGTTCGTTCCCCGGTCTGGGCTGGCTTGCACGTTACTTGCTTCTGCGCAGATAGCTATTACGAGTGTTTCCGTTGTGCTTAAATCAAGCTACTATATTTATTGCTACTAAAACTATTACTCACTCTAACCCAGTGCTTTGTCGGCTCATAATAAACTATTTAATTATAAGTGTGGTGTGTTCGAGAGAGGCGGCATTTTACTTGGACTTCAGGTAAGTCAGCTTATCCCATATTACCCGAATTCCTTTCTCCGCCCTTCGTGTGACGATAGCCATACGGCGTCGTCAGGTAGGTCAGACCAAAACTTCGGTATTTCGGTCCTCTACCACATTTATCTGTTCTCCGGTCAGTACAGGACTGATAAACGCCACAAGGGAAGGTTACACAATACTGTCGCACATAGTGCCTCTGCTTTTTTGGCTATTGAAAGAAGAGATAAATGGACACTTCTGCATATACAGCGTGAAATTAAAGTCGTCCTCGAAAAGAAAATTTTGAGTTCTATATCAATAACAGAACCTATGTATAATATTAATTTATTAAAATAATTATTTTTTTTATCAAAGTTATATCGCTAACGTTTGAAAACGTGAGAACTCATAGTAAGGGCAATAAATCAGAGGTACTACATTATTTTACTATCCACTCATTCATAAATTACACACAAGTAAATCCCGGCCAATCATAATTAGCAAACGGCAAACGCGCGACTTAGCCAATCATAGCATTGGACTCTGCCCCCGCCGCACCGGCCCGCGTCTCTGTCAGTCTCGCCGCGCATCGGAACCGTGTGCGATGTTTACTTTGTGTTTATTTCGTGAAAATGAGTCGTCATTATGAATACTCAAACGTGGAGTAATTAGCAATGGTTCAGTTGTATGCTATTGCCAATTACAATTTACAAGATGCATCAACATGAAAGTCCCCACGACAAGCACTGTTCACGCTAGATCGTGACGGTGAATCTTTAAACTAACTGCAATCGCCTTATATGGTAATGCGCTTGACCATGCTTCGAGAAGTATAGGCGTCATTGTCGCCGTGTGTCCGTTTGAACACAGCGGAGCCCAGTCGGGAGCCGGGCTGCGCCCAGTTTGTCTTCGGCTCGCTTGCTTTTTGCATGTATGCTCCTGCGCAGATAGCTTAACAGTGTTTCCAGTATTTATTGTGCTCAAATCAATCTATTAATGCTGCTAAACCTAATACCTAACTAGCATTGCTTTGTCGGCTCAATTTAAACAATAACTTTTTGTGTGGTGTGGTGTGTTCGAGAGACGCGGTACTTCGCTTGGACATCAGGTGAGTCAGCTTATCACATTTTCCCATATTCCTTATCTCAGCGCTTCTAGAGACGACAGCCGTCCCGGCGTCGTCATTTGTTTGGTCCATTCGAACCGGGATTGTTTGGTCCATTCGTCCCGGAATTCACGCGTGCCTTTAACCCGCCATTTTGGTGCGTTCGTCTTATAGACGAAACAATTCCTAACGTTTGTTTTCAGCCCATTATTATCTGCACATAATAATTACAGTCCATTGCTCGGCTCATTTTTTTATTTAAATCAGCTCAACTTAAATCCCCACTTTAAATTGTATTTTATACAGTTACAGTTTGTGACGAATTGCATCATCCTTAGGCCGCCATATTTAAAAAATAGTTTCTTTGTTTAAAATTTTCTTTTTCTTTTCGCGTTCGAAATTAATTTAAAAATGCCGACTCAAGCGCAAGCAGCCGCCTTTAGAGAAGCGGCTAAGTTCGTAGTAAATTTAAAGGTACTTGCCTAGGTAATTGCCCTAGAGGTACTTACGGGCAAGTCAATTAAATACACGTATGAGGATTTCAGTGCTCGGCTACCGCGCCTAGATGAGCACAAGGCCAAATTACACGAGCTTTACTATCAAATATTGGATGAGCCAAATTTGACTAATGATCATGAGATTGCATATGGTACCAAGTACCAGGAGGCAATGGCTGATTACGAGGACATTTTGGTAGCTCATGAGAAGTTCCGCTCACGTAACACGGAAATGAATCAGCCGGCTCAATCCACATCACATATAAATACCGCCTTCCTACCACAAATACAATTACCCAAATTCAGCTCAAAGGTCGAGGACTGGCCGTCATTTATCAGCTTGACAAATGATAAGGCCAACCTTACAGATGCGGTCAAGCTACATTATTTGATCTCTTGTTTATCGGGTGAGGCCCTCAGCATAATTTCCCACTTGAAAATAACCAATGAAAATTTTGAGATTGCACTTGACATGCTTACCAAACGGTATGAAAATCGTCGAGTATTAATTGATAGATTTATTGACATTATTTTCGACCTTCCACATATTCATATGAGGTCACAGATCCGCACACAATTTTTGACACCACTCATTTCGGCTCAATGCGCCCTGCGCAATTTAAATCTGCCCATTAAGGACGACGACTATGTGTTCGTCTCGGTAGTCGCTAGAAAAATAAAGGAGAATTGCGCACACTCTTTGAACGGCGCTACGGTTCAAGTCAAAATCTGCCCACCCTACACGACTTGATCACTTTTTTAGAAGACCACACGCGCTGTCTGGAAACAGGCTTCCAGTAGCGCACTGTCATACGCCATTGATCAAGACCCACTTCCCCGCACATCTCGAGGGGTGTCCCCCGTTCCACAGTACCGGCGCGGAACACCATCACCATCATCATTGTCAGCACAAACCAGTCATCAGCATCATCAGTTCCGCCCCATAGCTGCTGCCCCACGACGTGTGTGTGTAGTGTCCCCACCAACGCAACGTCAATCAGCGGTTTACACAACTCAGCCCAGAACCTCCCCCATCAGTGATTACTACTGTCCCTATTGCCAGACTAAGGGCCACAAATTAATAGCCTGCCCACGGTACAACCATCAGCCCGTACAAGGTCGATGGGATTTTATAAATTCTAAGGATCGTTGCCGTCGCTGTTTAGGCCCACATTTTGAGGACAAGTGTCGGTCTGCGGGAGCCTGTAAGGAGTGTGGTAGTCTAAACCACCACACATCTTTGCACCGCCTCGATGGCGCCCGCTCCCCAACACACTCACCTGCGCACCTACTACCACCACATTTAAAGGAACAGCCCAGGCAGCGCACACAAGTGCGTCAGAGTCCCCCCCCTTTTACACCCACCAACTTACCGCAGCACTTCAGCAACTGATCGCTCTTCTTCCCCACCGGCAGTAGCTCGCTCACATGATACCACTCGCGGCAATCGTCAGAGTGACTACCTACAATAACGGAGCACGCAGAGCTGGAAGAACCAGCACACTCACCACATAAAAACTCACACTCAGCACATAAAAACTCACACTCAGCACATTTAAAATCATATACACTTTCAAACTCAAAATTAGTACATTCAAATGATCGTTCATACCCACGTATAGGACTAATGTCAGCGCATACTAATGTTGGAGACTGCGCTCAAATAAATAATTCACCGATATTATTACCTACCGTTTCGTTAAGTATAGCAGACGTAAACGGACAATTTCATAAAGTCAGAGTCTTATTAGACTGTGGTAGCATGTTAACATTAATCACAGAACGTTAGGCGCGCATTTTAAAATTGCCAGCGATACGCACAACTTTAAAAATATCTGGAGTCGGTAATGAACACGCTCAGGAGTCAAGGTCATGCGTATCCATTTTATGTCGCCCGGCAAACAAAGATACTCCCGCTATAACCGCCACAGCTCATGTATTAAAAAATGTGACAGGATATTTACCATTAGAAAAAGTCCCTAATATCGTTGACACGACATTACACCCACCCATCCCTTTAGCGATGAACAATATCACACACCCACCCCTGTAGACCTCATTTTAGGGGCCGACATTCTCGGACAGGTGCTGGACGGAACTAAGGTCTCGCTAGGCCCGGGCAAGCCTATAGCCTTCGGCACGATTTTTGATTTTGCATTAATAGGTCCCATAGAAAAAACATTACCCACTCAAACACATCACGCTAGTACACTACACACTGCAGTCAGCTCAAAGGAAAATGTGTCACTTCGCGATATACACAGAGGTTCTGGGAAACAGAGGAGCCTCAACCTCATCAAAATCGGTCCAGCACTTTACATACCCAATGCGAGCAGATATTTGCCACTACTACTACGCGTGACGCGACAGGACGTTATATAGTCACTGCCCTTTTTAGACAACGCACCTGAGTTAGGAAAAACTCATGCCATAGCACTCAGAAGGTTTCTTAACTTAGAAAAGAAATTCATATCAAACCCGCCCCTCCGCTCTAAGTATGTCGAGTTTATGCATGAGTATATAAGGCTTGGACACATGTCACCTTGTCACCCTAGTACATTCGAGGATAAAACACATTATTATATACCACACCACTGTATATTTAAAACCGGTTCCGATAAGTTACGTACTGTATTTGATGGCAGTTGTAAAAGTACAAATGGCATTAGTTTAAATGATTGTTTACACACTGGCTCGGCACTACAACAAGATATCGTTGACATTATAATGTCGTTTAGGACACATCCCATAGTAATCAGTACTGACATCAAAATGATGTTCAGAAACATACTCATGCATACTGATCACAGACAATATCAGCTCATCCTGTGGCGGTCCTCACCTGACCAGCCCCTGCTCACGTATGCCCTTAACACCGTAACTTACGGGTTACGGTCGAGCCCGTATCACGCTATCCGCACGCTACTACAGTTAGCGGATGACGAAGGTCATCGCTATCCTCAAGCCGCACAGGTCATACGTAAGTCCATATACGTCGACGACATTTTGAATGGCCATGACTCAATAGAATCTGCACAGGCCCTTCAGGATGAGTTTAATCGGCCTACTGGCCCTCGGTGGCTTTCAGCTTAGCAAATGGACCTCTAACTCAGCTCAATTATTAGAAAGATTCCCAGATGACCAGTGCGACATGCCTAAGGACTTTAATTTCGGCCCAGATTGTAATTTTGTTAAAGTATTAGGAATACAGTGGACCCCGCAGTCGGATGAGTTCACTTATCGCATATCTCTTTCTCCACTTACGCACATTACAAAACGTTCAATACTTAGTACCACCGCGTCTCTTTATGACCCCAACGGTTGGGTCACACCTATAATATTCCGCGCTAAACTACTGCTACAAAAATTATGGCTCTTAAAATTGGGGTGGGATGAGAGCACTTCCCCGGAAATAAGCACAGAGTGGTCACACATTTATGATGACCTGTCACACTTACCAGCACTTCGTTTACCTCGCCACATCTGCACAAATAAACATACATCCACTTACACTCTCCACGGATTCGGAGACGGTTCGGAGCTAGGTTACCTCCGCCTGTATTTACCTACGTGAGCTCAATGATAACGGGCGTGTTAATCTACCTACACCTTATTCTCGGTAAATCACGGGTCGCACCTATTAAAACTAAGCTCACTATTCCCAAATTAGAATTATCTGCTGCTGCTCTTTTGTCCCAATTAATGAACCGTGTCTCTGCTCAATTGTCGACTCATATTACTAAACAACAACACGTGTGTTGGTCTGACAGCACAATCGTACTCGCGTGGCTCAATACACCTACACATCGCCTTCAAGTGTTTGAATCTAACCGCATTACGCAAATCACATCCAGCCCTACCCAATGCACATGGAGACATGTAACGTCAGAATTAAACCCGGCTGACTGTGCAAGCCGAGGAATGTCTGCTCAATCACTTGCATCTCATAACCTTTGGTGGTCACCAGATTGGTTAAAGCATTATGGGCCACCGGAAACATGGCCTATAATGCCTTCAGCTTTAGGTCATCATGCACTGCCAGGCCTTAAGCCTAAAAAGGTACAAGCCCATATCGCGATCCCAGACATAGATCTTGACTTGCTCACAGGATACAGTTCATTAGACAAGTAGGAGTTACCGCTTGTATAAGACGTTTTATATTTAATTGTAGGCACAATGATAGTACACGACACTCCGGTCCGTTATCAGTCGCTGAGCGTAAAGACTCTCCACTTTTGGGTACGTTCTGTACAAAGCAATGAATTCGCAGAGGACATACACCGCATTAAAACTAATAAAATATGTACCACAAGACTCCAGCGTTTATCTTCATTTTTGAAAGACGGTCTATTGAGAGTCGGTGGTCGCCTTTCACAAGCGGCAATTAGATATGATGCCCAACACCCACTCGTCTTGCCCAGTTCTAGCCCACTAGTGGACCTGCTCATTGATCACTATCATAAAATACACTGCCACCCTGGCGCTGACACTCTGCACGCTATACTTCGTCAACAATTTTGGATATTATCTGCACGGCGTGTTATTAGACACAGAGTTTTTAAATGCATTAAATGTTTTCGGTGTCGTGCACAACCTATCGCTCCGTACATGGGAGATCTGCCCCCGACAGAGTTACATCTCAGCCCGTATTTAGCCACACCTCGACAGCCTGCCGGCCCGTTTTTAATTAAATCTAGTACACTGCGCAATGCAAAATTATTAAAGGCGTATTTTTTAAATATTCGTTTGTCTCTCAACTAAAGCGGTTCACTTGGAGCCAGTATCTTCACTCAGCACCGAAGCGTTTATGGCCGCGTTACAGAGATTTATATCTCGGCGTGGTTCGCCTGCCCTTATCCGCTCGGATTGCGGTACGAATTATGTAGGCGCTAGAAATCACATCATGGAAGTGCAAAATTTCCTTCAGCTTAATGATGATGCAATTACTCACAAGCTCGCTAATCAGCACATTACTTGGTTGTTAAATCCGCCCAAGGGACCCTGGTTTGGAGGTCTCCATGAAACAGCCGTAAAATCAACTAAACAATTAATCTATCGCGTAATAGGTGAACAACACCTTACCATGGACCATGGAGGTGGGAGGAGAAAGGAGGGCAGCGCATCTGTATAGCCTCTATAGTCTATGCGGATGTCTATGGGCGTCGGTAGTCACGAAAATGGCTCCGACTGCTCGTTTGCCCCCCTATATCATAAAAAAAAAAAAAAACCTTTGAGGAATTCGCTACTCTCTTAACTCGAATTGAGACGGTACTCAATTCCAGACCTCTCGGCCCACTCTCATCTGACCCATTAGGTTTTGAACCATTAATAGCTGGCCATTTTCTAATCGGCCGTCCGCTCACTGCCCTGCCCGAGGTCTCCTTTGATGATAGACCTATTTCCGCTCTTAAACGTTTCCAGCTCATCGATGAAGCGATCCAGCGATGAAGAAGCGCCAACAGAGGCGCTGTCAGTGGTTTTACCCAAGGGCGACAAGCAGTTCGTCCGCAAGCGACGAGGAGACAACCCAGAAGAGTCTGGAAGTGATGGTAAACTGACTGCAACCAAAAAGCTTATGAAGGCGGGTCAGGCTAAACGCGGAAGGGGTAGGCCGCCCACAACGGGAGAATATGTTGGGCTTGCGCAGGCAAAAAAGGAGTTGGCTGCCGCAGAGCGAGAGGCGCTACAGGCAGAGTTAGATAAAGAGGTTGTGGATCTAACGCGCCGTATTCCACAAGTACGAGGTGCACGCGTCTCGGACTCAGGCTGCTCTAATGCGGTAGCAGAGGTTGAAGTCACTGCTAGTTCCTTGAGCGATACGATTTCGAATAGTCTGGCGTCCATCACTGGGGTGGCTAAGAAGTCCCGGAACTTGAGCGGGCCCTGTGTAAAAGCCCTTAATGTAACTGTCACTGCTATCCAAGAAGCGGCAGTATCCCTATTGAACAGGTCTTCTACGGCCGAGACTAAGGCTTTGGAAGCGGCAAATGCTCGATTATCGATAGAGCTGAATGTTCTAAAGACTGAATTAGCGAATTTAAGAAAGGAACTCATTGGCCCGCGGCCAGAGGCTTCTCCCATAACACCAATAGTCAACATTGAAGACATGGTGCAGAGAGCAATGCATGAGGCGGTTGCGCTATCAACTGCACGGTTGAACGCTCGCCTGGAAGGCCTGGAGGCTCGTCTGTTGCCAGAACCGCGCCTTCGTCCTGCACTCGCTGCTGACAGTAAATCTTCCGAGGCCGCAGTTTCTGTAAATCAACATGAAACGCTACCCACGTCGTCCGTAACATCGCTGATGCCACCTGCTAACCCAGCACCTAGGAAGAAGCCTTTGATAAAGAAGAAGTCTCCAGCAGCAGGAAACAGCCGCATAGCCGTATCGTCACTAACTTTGCCGTTACAATCTCCAGCTGTGTCTAACCAGGCCAATGATTCTTCCCAAAATGAAGAGGGGTGGACAGAGGTATCTAAGAGAGGTAAGAAGGTGAAACGGCCAGACAAGGAAGAGAAAGGGAGGATAAAAGAAGGCCAAAGGAAGAAGGTTAAAAAACCGCGGGCCCCAAAGTCTGCACATTACACTGCAGCCAGGTGCAGCGGAAAGAGGCATTTCGTACGCTGGGATTTTAACTGAAGCCAAAAATAAGGTGGATTTCGCCGCTCTCGAAATTCCGGCTGTACGATTTAGACTGACGGTGACAGGGGCACGCATTTTGGAAATACCCGGTGCTGAAAATAATGCCAAAGCAGATGCACTTGCCACAAAATTAAAGGAGGCCCTTGGCAACGACGTCAAAATATCTCGTTCCCAAAAGTGCGCGGAGCTCCGCATCAGTGGATTGGACGATTCCGCTTCTTCTGCGGAAATTTCGAATGCTGTTGCTCGGGTAGGAGCCTGCCCGATTGAAGCAATAAAAGTGGGAGAAATCCGTCGAGACGGACGAGGCCGTGGTACAGTATGGGTAAAATGCCCCGTTGAAGCCGCAAATAAATTGACTAGTGGCGCTAAAGTGCATATCGGCTGGACAGTAGTCAATATCAAGCTACTGCCTAGTCGGCAAATGCGGTGCTTCCGTTGTCAGGAGACTGATCACGCGCGTGCCAAATGCATGTGTGAAACGGATCGTAGCGATCTTTGTTTCCGCTGCGGTCAACACGGTCACAAGGCGGCACAATGTTCAGGCGCTCCACACTGCGTGGTTTGCGCTGCAAGCGGCAAGCCAGCGGATCACCGTGTGGGCAGTAACGCCTGCGCAAAAATCCGATTCGCAATAAAAATAAGAAAGAGAACTCGCCAAAAGCAGGTTCCACTTCGACGCCCCCTCTGGATTCTACGGTGGCGGCGTCAGAAATCGACATGGAGATCGCTACCAATAAATAACGGCTCAGCTAAGAATATTACAAGCAAATCTAAACCACTGTGCCCAAGCACAAGATCTTCTAGTGCAGTCAATGGCGCAGTGGTTGATAGATG
>LUGF01009500.1:5614-31198 GCA_001625245.1 Calycopis cecrops
CAAAGTCCTTTCTTAGTGATGTAAAGATCATCACTTTCAAAATGTGTTGAACAAATTAGGCTGCGGATGGTGAGATTCCACGATGGCTCAATTCGGTTAACTCGAATCACTTCTATCCACTTCTCTCTATTTTTTTTATTTCGTACAGATATCGGATAAACCTTAAAAAAAGGTTTCATGAGGGAGGATTAAATAAAAAAGCTTGTTTACTATTACATCAATTGAGTGAATATTAAAAGTAAAAATAGAAATAAGTAAATGGACGTGATTAGTGATTGCATTACATTACGTTTCGTTACATTAATAACTAACCCCATAAACGGAGACTATTTTGGCGCTTACTAGTGACAACATTTTCGTTTTGAAAGCTGTCAAACAATTGTTGAAATTGATTTAATAATATATGAATTTTTATGTTTACTTACGTATGAAATGTAAGGCCTTCTTGCTTTTTATTCCTCGAGGAATGATTTTTGCTGCCCTTCACTACACAATTCGGCATTTTCAGGTAATAAACAATTATTTATTTGGAAGTCATACGCCATTGACGAACTGTCACAAACTAATGATCTGGGTGTAGTTTGATTGTCAAATGTGTATGTGAGACCGTGTATATACAGGAATGGGTGTAGTTTTGCTGGCTTCATTACATTGTTAACAGCACTCCGTCTATACTTTTTATTAAGTCTATGGTGGCACACATAAGATTATGTACATGTCTTATGCAATGGTTAATCTCTTTCCATTTCATGTAAATTATGTGTATCGCAAATAAATAATTCTTATTCTTATACTTATTTGGATATTGATGCAAATTCAACATTATTTTCAATTTTTCGGCAGTTGAATAAAAGATTTTTTAGCATGGCAAGAACATAGAAGATAGAAGACAAATTATCTAAAATCACAGATCAGTACAAAATGGCGTTTACGCATGTCTGTAGTCTTCCTCCATTTTGTATGTTTTTTGTGGTTTCTCGGTTTGGTTATAAGAATCATGAGCAACATTCGCATAAATATACGAAAACTAAAATAATAAATAATTATTTGAATTGATTTACGTAAGTTACGATTTTTTAAAAGATTCTATTAAGTTTGATATAAATATCCACTTGTAGAATATGACAGAAATTATATTGTAATTCTGTACAAGTGGATATTTATATCAAACTCGATAGAATCCGTTGAAAGAATCGTAATTTACGTACTTAAATATAGTTACCTAGCTAGCTATATATAAATATAGCTTTTGGGATTAGTTAGCGGATCGAAAACCAGACGGCGACACCGTTCAATAAAGGTGTCAAAAATTCTTGTGAGAGGGCTCTCTATTCCTTGTATATTACTGTACTCTATGGTTCTCTCTGTCTGAAAGTAAAATCACGTAGACAGAGAATACAAAAAATCAGATCACAATCAGATGTCAAGTTTGAAGTATCAAGTTTTTTTTTTATTAAAGGTATTGGCTGAAGTATCAAGTTATTATATTATTATTCTCCATTGAGTTATTATTACTACGTAGTACATATAACTCAATGTTATTCTCAAGTATGAACAACTGATGTGCAACTGACAAATAGGTTGGCCAATTTGAAATTAGGAATTTGTGAGAAATAATGATTTCATATACGGGACAAGGGTTAAAACAGCGGGACCCAACTAGGCGATTGTTGCAAGTAGTCGTGGGAGTAGCGAATGAACTTTTTTTTTATGTCGCGAGGTAGACTACAACATGCAATATTCAATTGTTGTTCGATTACTCGTGAAATTGCGTAAATAACCTTTTTTTTAGGCATCGTGTACCTAATATTATAAGTACTGAGTAATATTAGGTACTTTTCTAAATAACTACTTTTCATGTAGCCTATCATTTGGCCGGTTGGCTATCGGTGATGGTCGAAAAGCGGGACATTTAGCGTCCCGTACACACCCAAAGCGGGACGCATTGAATAGGGGCTCAGAAACGGGACGTCGCGCGTTAAAAATAAAAGAAAGAAAGAAAGGATCAATAGGAAATTGTGAAAATGACAGGATCCTCATCAGCAAAGTGTTTCTAAATGTCGTGAACAGGGATCCTGTTGATATTTGTCTACTGAAACAAATATCCAAAGAACACTTGTTTTATAAACAAGATTTGTGTTTTATAAAAGTTTAAACTGTATAACTTTGACGTAGAACACAAATGTGGCTTATCTTAGCTCACAAGTAAATAGCCAGGCGATTATAAAAACCTAGCTCCGGCCTTCTATTCTCAAAGAAAATCGCAGGATGTTTTAGAGTTTTCTGAATTGTAATTTGCGTTAAAGAAAAAGTTTCCTGTAAAAACACGCGTAGAGACGTAGAAAATTACATTAAAAATGCCTATAATCAGAAATTGCAGTACTTGTTACTTTATCCTTGTGACGTAAACTGCCAATCTATCAAGATTCGGGTGTGGCATCTCGTGCACAACATCAGCCCATCATGTGCGAATTCGTTCCCGTAATTCGACCCTTAAAAGTCCTGCTAAAAAGCCGATTCAACTATCACAAGGCAAACTGGCAACAATATGCACAAGCAGTCTACGACGCTCTTCCGAATGTATCACTAGCCTTGAAAGAATATGACTGATTATTGGATCACATATCTTTTTTTTATATAGCATTAGGGGGCAAACGAACAATCGGAGCGTTTTGATGACTACCGACGCCCATGGACATTCGCATGATTGTTACGCAGATGCGTTGCCCTCCTATCACCCCATCCCCCCCCCCAATGGGCCACCGGCTACTCACAAACCACTCGAAACGCGACAGCGACGCTGTTACTTTACGCCGGTATCAAGCGAGCAAGAGTCACTTCCCCGGTCGTGCCAGCCCAATTCCGTTGCATAGGAGGATGAAGTGTCATGCACCATGCATGGCACTATCTCCTCCTGTGCAGCATGGCACTGCCTCTTCCTAAAAATATCAGAAGTACTCCTAGAGGTTGTCGGACAAATTACATTCCGGGTCTGTCGAATGGTTTTTTTTATTAATAGGGAAGAAGCTTCTAGACTGCTACGCTAACTACTGGCTGAAATGTGTACCGAATGCTAGCAAATTTTAGTTTGTATGTATGATATGACATATGTCAACTTGTCATTGTCATTGTCTTTTGCTTAGTGTTTTGCTAGCACTTGATTCCTAAAATGATCACTAGGGCGGCAAAAGTGCTGCCTCTATGTTTCGTGCACATTCCCTATAGTATTTATGGAGGATAAATGAACAATGCCATTGGCATGACTAACGACGTCCATAGACATCCGCCTAGCGTTTGTATCGTAGGTTTATACTGATATGTTGCCCTCCTTCCTCCTCCCGCCTTCATGGGTCTTACACACCGCTTGAAACGCAACAGCACAGCTGTCACTTTACGCCACATCAGTATGTAAGCGAGATGTATCTCCCCGGTCGTGCCGGCGCAATTCGGATGAATGTAGAGCGTGGAATACCATCCGTTATAATCCGCCCGTAGCTTGACCCGTAATATTTTTGTTGGACAAATAATACACCTTAGCCGAGTGGCTGCACCTGGGTTGCTTGAAATGTTTAGACTGTCTTTAAACAGCCTCTTTTCCCTGTGTCTGGAAAAAACCCGTATCCGGTCGGTATCCGGGTATTTACGAATATCGGTATCCCGGTTTGCGACCCCCATTAATTTCCCATGTATGTCCTGAGAGCGACAAAAAGGTTGTTTTAGTGGGGCTGGCCTGACTCGGCTGCATTGAAGAATTCTTCACCTCTTCAAAAAGGTAAAACGGATAAAGTTCTCGTTTGGAATCGTAGACAGAGAATGGAATTGTCGTAGACAGAGGAAAAATAACAGAACCGTAGTTCTCTGTCTACGAACAGAACAGAGGCATAGATTTTGTTCAATGTCACTAATCAGATTTATAATTCTATCAATCAAAATATGTAACGTCAAATCTTAAATACCCAAAATCAAAAATACACAACATTTCGGACTAAAATCTAAGAAAAATTGCAGATGGATATTTAAATAATCCAAAATTTACATGATAGTGGTTAATATGACAATATTGTGACTAGTGACCATAGGAAGGTTTAAATTTATAAAAAGCAATGGCAGACAGACAACCCACTAAAAAGATCATAATCTCTTCTCCGAACATCAATAAGCCTCTTGGTCCTTACAGGTAACAAAAATAATACTTCAATTAATAAAGGCTTCTTTATTTCGGATAAAATTTGTAGTTACTGTTAGTAACATCTGTTAGTGTTTGTGAGTTTGTGACTGTGTTAACCTTTTATCTATGTTAGTAATAGATATAAAAAACCAAGTGCGAGTCCGACTCGCTCATGTAAGGTTCCGTACCATTAACTATAAAAATAACTTGGTTTTTCATAGCGTTTTTAAGAAAGATAAATGCTAATAATAAAGGTGGGCCCTACCCACCCACCGAGCGCCAGCTGACGCTCACGAGGATTCACTACACGACTATCTCTAAGAATTCTATACGTTATCGTTAGAGAGGAAATAACTTACAAAATATACTGCCTGGCTTGGGTACTAACAGGTTGAATGAAAATAAAATTTTTAGATTCAATTCTGTGTATGTAGTATGTAGTAGTTATGTATCATATCCCGCAGAGAAATACCGAGCGTACCTAGTTCTTCTCATGGAACGCTGAGTAACTGAAGCTCAGTTTAAGAGGCACAAATTTAGCGGTGACGTCTTGATAGCATAATATGTCATCACTGGCAACACACACTTGTCGAAGATTTTCGACTTAGGGCACTGTGCTATTTCTGTCGAAAAGATCCTCTTTATGTTCCCGAACGCTGCCCATACGAGTAGGATTCGCCTATCGATCTCTTTTTAGGGTTCCGTATCTCAAAGAGAAAAAACGGAACCCTTATAGGATCGCCTTGTTGCCCGTCTGTCTGTACGTCTGTCAAGACCATTTTCTCTAAAACGCTTGAAGGGATATAGCTGAAATTTTTGTCATATACGGAGGTCAGTTACGTCTTGATGCCTTGAAACACACTTCTAAGTGAACGCAATAAAAAGTTGTAGCTATTTATGCACTTATTTTACATGAAAACGCACTTTTTCGAAAAATTATTGGGTACTTCCCGTTGAGCTAGAATTCGGAAATTAGGCAAGAAGTAAGACCTTACAGTATACACAAAGGAATAAATCTAAAAATTAGTGAATAAAATTTATATTACTGGAAAAAATATTACCAACTTATGCATGTAGTTCGTTTCATACTAAATGTATGCAAGCACCCGCATATATAAGTTCGTCAACTTGTCGCAGGAAAGTGTAATTTTCTCAACGTCTATTACGTGATCTTCAATATCGAAGCCAAAAATGTAATTTTAGGAAAATTGTCTGTTTGTTGTTTGTCTGTATGCATGTCCGGGCTAAACTAAAAAAAATAGTGCATTGATTTACTTCAAATTTTGCATGAATATTACTAACAGGTCGCGTCAACATATAGATGTGAATCTTTCATTCGAAACAATTGAGAACTTCCATTTCTGAAGTTAGTCGGCTATGTTTTATAAGCATTTTGACGCCAAACTAAGCGAACGTATTATATCTACCTACTACCTACGTACACTAGCTGTGACCGCGTGGCATATAAATAAAATAAAAAAATAATACAAAATATTCCGATTTATATTATATATTTATAAAATAATTACAGCCATGCAGTTCTAGCAGACAATACTCTGTACGTGTCAGGGATGTTGGGACTCGACCATCAATCGAAGCTGTGCGGTGACGTCAAGAGCCAGACTCGGCAGGCGCTGAACAACCTGCAGCAGGTGTTGTATGACGCCGACTCGTCGCTGCAGGCGGTGCTGAAGACGACCGTCCTTCTCACCAGAGTTGAGGACTACGACGATGTTAACAAAGTATATTGTGAATGTACGTATACACTATTTACACTTCTTTTTATGGTAGGGCAGCAATTGGAGCTCGTGACTGTCGACACAAACATCCACATAGAGCAGATGCAGCGCTGTCATCCTTGTTACTGCCAGCTTTATGTGCCCGAAACTCACAACCACTTGAAACCTGACAGCATTGTTGTTCCGTATTAACCAATGATAGCACAATAAGATTGAAGAAAACGCCATGCTTGAGTTTTTTTATTAATAAATCGATGGTCCAGGTCAGTGTCGTAGGGGGGTCAGAGTGTCCAGCCAGCAATATGTCACGGTCCCCCAGCCGGATGGGGCCCCCGGTCTGAGGAGAATCCCAACTAAAAAAAAAGTGAATTTATTACCAAATTCACCGGATCGGACCCAACCGATGAATACGCCACGGACCTCGAGCAGTATAGTTCCGCCACTGGTCCAGGTACCCCAATACATTTTTCATATTTCTTTACATCTCATCTCTGTTAGCTACCAGTATTGGCATTGAGACAATTGTCTCAAAAAATGAGGCTACTCACAATAAATTAGCTTATAGTAATCACTTTGCAGAAATGTATCGTGGAACCTGGACGAATAGTTCGATCAATACTAATTAACTTGGCGAAACCGAAACTAAGCGTTCGGCATTGCCCTCAGTGTTATGGTCGTAAAGGGATCGTAACCGTATCGCCTCGAGCCGGTCAGTATTCTTTGTATGAAACTTCATACTGCAACGCACACTAATGGGGAAAGTGACATAATCATATCGTCTTCGCTTTTCTAGGCGAGGCGTTTACGATCCCTTTCCGAGTTCATAAGTGCGGATGTCTATGGGAGTCGCGTGGGTAGTCATGAAAATGGCTCCGACTGCTCGTTTGCCCCTTTATATTATAAAAAAGGCCTATTCAGCATTCATAACAAATTCTCTAAGATAATTGATTTGACATAATTACAGCTTAATATCATAAATTAATATTGATTACAATGTCATACAGATAAATTAAAAAAAACAACTAACAATTAATTAATGATAAATAACAAATAACTGTGAATTAAAATAAAGTAAGTTTGTGTAGCTTTTGGAAACTGGATGGACTCTATAATTTTGTTTTTAAAACTATCAAATGGGTCATTAAATACTTATATTATCTAAATCGCTTGAGGAAATGTGATGTTCATTATAGTAATAACATATGTAATCTAAAGGAGAGTCGATCGCGAGATAATGTTAAGTATTTTTAAATTTTTATTATAATAATCCTTGTATCTTTCTAATTTTTCATTACATAAAAACCTCCTTAGCTACAAATACAAAAAAAAAAGAATTAGCGAAATCGGTCCAATCGCTCATGCCTTATGTGATTATAATTATAGATATATTTAGAGATATATTATTAAAAACTAAGTATATAGGTACTTAGTCTGGCTATAAATACTGTTATAATTAAAAATAAAAAATATATTACATTTGAATTTGTAATCTGTCATTTTTATATGATTGTTCATTGTTTTCTCATTTTGGCGCCAATACATTGTACAATATTTTGCGGTATTAAAATGGAGTGGGGTGATAAAGAGAACAGAATCGCTGTGATTGCAGGTATGGAGCCAAATGCAATTTTCTCTCCATACACTTGGTATTGATCAAATGTTTGTGCACCGGCTATTAATAAGTACAATGTGACTTCCTTTATTTGTGACAGAGAAAGATCTGGCCATCCATTAAGTGTTCATACGAAAAATGAGGTCAAAGCAGTAAGGGAAAGAATACGAAGAAATCCTGTCCGAATGAAAAAGATTTTATCTCTGTAAATAAGGATAACATCTAGAAGCATATCGCGTATTTTAAGAGATGACTTAGGACTTGCAGCCTATAAGAGATGCACTGGTCATTTCTTTACTAGTAAATTAAAGATGAATAATCTAAAGTCTAAACTACTACTGAAGCGGTATGCAAAGAAAGGTCACAGAAAAATATTTGTTTACGGATGAGAATTTTTTTTTCAATTGAGCAACATTTTAACAAACAAAATGGCCGTATTTATGCTCAAAGCTCTAACGAAGCTTTCCAATCAGTCGAGAGACTGCATCGTGGGCATTATCCGACTTCAGTGATGGTTTGGTGGGGTGTTAGCTATGAAGGAGTGTCTGAGTCATATTTTTGTGAAAAAGGTATCAAAACATCGGCACAAATGTATCAAGATAACATTCTTGAGAAGGTAGTTAAGCCCCTTAATAACACCATGTTCATTAACCAAGTATAGTCCTTCCAGCAAGACTCGGCGCCGTGTTGTAAAGCTCGGTCCACGCAGTCTTGGTTGGAAGCGTACGTCTCGGACTTTATCAGAACTGAAGACTGGCCGTCGTCTAGTCCCGATCTTAATTCGATGGATTATGATTTATGGTTAGTTTCAGATAGTACAGCTTGCTTTAAACGCCATGATGATTTGGAGTTCCTAAAACAATCCATACGATTGGCAGTGAAGAATTTCCCCATTTAATAAAAAATATAATTGTTTTATATTTGTGTAATAAACTAACACACTATAAAAGTAATAAATGTTACTTGCAATTAAAAATACGTTTTTTCTTTGCAACAGAACTTATGGCTAGACTAGGTAGATTATAGTGGATCGGCCGATTAGAGAGTTTCCGAATCAACAAACTTCGCGTCGCGTGCCATCTGTGTTTTCGAACTACGATTGAGTGCTATCGAGCAATGTACGAGAATTGCAGCAATGGGAATCAAGAAATGGATTCTGTTAAGAAAAATGCTAATGTAAGTAAGCTACCTTGAATCTATCAAGTTCCTAACTCAAACTTATTCTATAAATTTCCTTCTATATTAAATCATATTATTTGTATAGTATAATTTTGCTGTTATTTTATAGAGTCCAAAGTTTAGAGATACACGAGAAATTAGGGATTTTTCAGAAAATATTGGTCAATACGAACTAGACGCAATTTATGAATAATTGAGGATGTTACCCGAATTTTACAGAGATTCTCACACCCTTAGTCGTTTTATAAATCTTTGTTATCAGATATTTTTAATACATTTAAGTATCTCAGATACCAATAGATGGGATCCTGAACATCCTCCAGCGCAGTTCATGACATCCGTCCTCAACGGTTGGTGTGCTACGGGCGAGGTGTTTCACTAGTCTAACCTCACGGACCACGGTATCAGTGTACTTTTACCTTAACTTTATACGATGATAAATCTAATTCAAGCAATAGATTTTAATATTAGAAACCTAAGTGTGCCCACAGCTTCACTCTTAATGCTTTTCATCCCATTTGTCATAGGCGTGGCTCATTATTACAGTAATTGGTTTACATAAGAGCCTGCGCTCCGGCGTTGTGTGTTCTGTATGCAGGCCTCTGGTTGATATAGAGGGTTCGGCTTTCCTTGGGCGTTGTTTGGAAAATCAGCCTCTATGTACTTGAACCTTTTCCATGAATGGAAGCCCTCTGCTGGGTGGAGGACGCCTGATGCCACCAACGCCAGTCGTCTACGCCGTTGCCTGCCGATTCAAAGGGATGGGTGAAGGAGCCACCAGCTGATGAGCTCTTAGTCTAACCTCTCCCTTCATCTCTCTCCCTGTCCGATGTGGCTTCGGGATCATAGAGGCACGCCAACTCCCCACCACGTAGCAGAACCTTTGTGGGGGGATCCTGATGTTACCTAGCCTACTTCTATTTTATTTACTAATTTCTCGTGGGTGATAAATTTGAGACTCCATAAAATAACAGCAATAATACTGTTAAAAGTCACTTTAATATTACATTACATACATCCCATACAAATTATTACATATAATAATTTGTATGGGATATAAATATAATAGGAAAATTATAGGGTAAGTTTGGGTAAAGAGCTTGTAAGATTCAAGGTACTCATATTAGCATCTTTCTTAGCTGAATCTATTTCTCGATTTCCTTTGTAGCTGCAACTCTCGTAGATTCTTCGACAGCACTCGATCGTAGTTCGGAAACCACACGGGTGGTACGCGGCGCGAAGATTGTGTATTTGGAATATCTATCTATCTATCTATCTATCACTTCAGGTTGCCTATATAGGCAATTTACTTAAAATACTTTTATTTATTATAATTACAATTAAACTATTAATAAATTTATATAAACCAAAAAGTCCCTACTGAAGTCAATTACAAGAATGGTTTCCACGATCAGGTCCGCTCTGTGGTGATTGCGTTGAAATCTCGCACCGTGTGCGGTACTGGGGAATAAGGCTATGCGCACTCTTAGGTTTCTGATAGTCAATTATATAGCTTTAAATATCATGATAATTTAAGGTGCCAACACACTGTTGCCATGAGGCTAGGTAACAAACTATTACTCTGACCCCCTCTTAAATGAGCTGTTCGGTAACTCGTTCTAACACTTCCGAATCAGTTTTTATTTCATTAAACGCACAAATTATTTAACTTTACAGGGTTTGTAATTAAGCGACCACTGTGCATCATTGTCTTAATATGTCCCCGTAAATAAATCCTTGCAGGGTGTAATGTCCGAGGACTATACCAATCTGTTAAATATAATACGAAACTACCGTAGAATGTATAAGTGTCTACAAAATGTGAGCGAGTTTTTTAGCCTGTGCGAGTCGGAAACTATCAGTCCGCGGATCAGGGATAAGGAGGAGTCGCTACTCCCTTTAGTCTAAACAGCATTACGTATAGATATTATGTTTTTTACAACCATTCCCCTCCAACAGTCCATCAGAATACACACACTATGCGAACCTCGACAACATATCACTGTGCTGCAGTATACGAGACATATCCCGGACGTACCGGCCCAATTCAGCAGCTATTTATAGAAATTTCATGCCTCGGACTCAACTTTCAAGTAAAAAACTATACAGTGACGGCCGATAGCAGGGAAAGCTTGTAATTATCAATTTACAGTTACCTGTGTTTCGTAGCACACTCTACGGCGCTAGTGGCGTTACGAGTAGCACAGTTCGCTGCGTTACGTTATGTACGTTATGTTGACTATTTCGTAATTCCGTTTTTAGATTTTATGAGCAACTATCCAGCTAGCACGGTCTGCCAAGTGGGCAAGCTGCCGATGAAGGCGGCTGTGGAGATAGACGCCATCGCCGTCACGGGGGAAGTCATCATAAAGCATTACTGCCCGTGTCCCAGCCCGAGGGAATGCAACGTACCTAAACATACACAAACTCCTTGTCCTGACGGCAAAACGTCTTAATTATAATAAGCAAGGCAATATTTACTTAACGATCTTCACTTAGATCAAGTAATTTTAATTTTTTTTTCAATTTTATCATTCACGTTAAAACTGAAAAACGCTTTTCTGTAATAATATGTTCTCCTTAAATAAATTAAGATATTAATGACAAAACATTGTATTATTTACTAGCTGTAGCTTGCGGTTTCCTCCGTTTAAATTTATGAAATTAAATAAAATGAAAATGATTTTTAAATAAAATAGAATTACGTAATTATAAAAATTACTTTTGGAACGTCAATAATTACATCTACTACCGGGTCAACCCTCGCCCTGTCCTGGGAAGAACCTGTGAAACAAACTCAGCGGGCCTCTTTATGTGACGAAATATCTATGCTTAAATATTAAAGTATTATATATAGTATGTTCGCATATTATCGGGGTTGACTGGTGAGACATTTTCATCCCTCGTAGATATAAAACATTTTAGTTGGTAGAGTTGTTGAAGTTATCAAATTATAATAATTATTGTAGAGAGAAACAGCCTGGGAGGAAGGTACTAATCCCAAGGCGTGGTGTTTGTCATAAAATCTGTTACCTTATATTATACCTTACCACACAATCTTTATTTACCAACTTTTTTAAATTTATTAAGTTATAGATTTTTGACGCTTTCTGGGATCCTATTGTAGAGGCGTAGTGGTACCTGCAAAAGGAATGTCTTAATTTACTAAGTCTATGAATTATGAAATGGTACATCTATGTAGTTTGTGCCTGTTACATTGGTTGGAACCTTTATCATTTACTTATGATACCTAAGAGCTCGGGTGGCCCTTATACAAGGTTGGTACAAGCGAGAGGAATTAAATGAAACCACATATATAGTGTAATGTATACAGGTTACACAACAAAAATCAGATCAATCGGAGCAACAAATTAGCCAGAGGAATTATTCAAAGGTTTTTCTCAATTCTTACACGCTGTATCGCAGCTGATCGCCGACTATGACCGGCCGGAGTCATTCACCCCGAACGAGGTTGCCGTTCGCTGTACGAGTCGATACAAATGATGTTTATGTTTTTTCGCTGTTTACATTGTTTGAAAAAAGTATTTTCGTAAACTTGTCGTAAACTTATTTTTAATAGTTTCGGATTATTTGTAGGCACGTATGGTATAGTATGTGGTTTAATTTAATGCATCTCGCTTGTATCAACCGTGTATTTACCTATACTATATCTTTGTTTTTCAAAAACAAATCAATTTCAAATTTTTTTACTAATACATAATGTTCTGATGAACCAGAGTTATTGAGTAAGATTGAATATTACTTTTGCTTGTGACATACTGTCCCTTTTAATCAGGGGTGGGCAAATACTTTAAAGCGCGGGCCAAAATGAAATTTTCAAAATGTCTCCCGGGCGGGAGGACTATACCAGACGGCGTCACCGTTCAATAAAGGTGTCAAAAATTCTTGTGAGAGGGCTCTCTATTCCTTGTATATTATTGTACTCTATGGTGCAGCATATGCCGTCCTCACAGGCATTTCGAACCTAGCGCGATCACCTTTGTGTTCGACGAAAAAACCGCCCTGAGAGCGATCGTCGCGAGCGACCCGCGTGAGAATCACACGAGGATTGTTTCAAGCTCGCGACATCGTCCACACTAGTGTAGTTAGCCGACCGCCCATTTTATTAAGACTATTATATATATAGTACGCACACTAATAATGCTGATGTCAACAAAATCTCATAAAAGAGTTTAAAAAATTTTGTGTGCGGAATTTTTCAACGGGCCGGATAAATTTAGCAAAAGGGCCGGATCCGACCCGCGGGCCGGCTTTTGCCCACCCCTGCTTTTAATGATAAACTACTGTGAAAGACTGCTTCTACTATTCTTAAATCGAATTTAAATAATAATTATTTGGAACATATTACAAGTCGTTGCTAACGTCAGTGTACTGATCAAAACGGCCAGTAGTCTGGGTAGTCAACCACTTGACTATAATCTTCTTCTTCTATATATATAAAAATGGATTGCTTTTCGTCAGACAGACAGAAGCACAAAAACTCGAGAAAGGCTGAACCGATTTGGCTAATTTTGGTTTTGAATTAATTGTGGAAGTTCAGGGAAGGTTTAAAGGTGAATAAATGTAAAAAAACAATGCTAGGAATATAGTAAAAACAACAATTTTGTTTTTTCAGACACGACGAATCTATAAGGGTTCCGTTTTTTCCATTTGGCTACGGAACCCTAAATAGGGTAAAGTAATAGTTTCAAGAATTCGGCCACATTACATTAGACGTTACCATGACAGCATATTTTCCAATGATGACAAGACAACGTCTGTGGGGTCAGCTAGTTAAAAATAAAAAAGAGTATAGCAAACTTGCTAAGCGCTTCTTATAATATATTCCAAAGGAAACAATCATTTTTCGGTATTAAAGGTAATTTTTGTGTGAAAGAATAACAAGCACGAGTCCGTGCGATTAGGACACTACCCTCAATTAAGTCTAAATAGTAGTGACTAAGGGCCGATTTTCCAATCCTCAGATAAAAGATAACCCTAGGAATAAACTATTTCTGTTTCCTTTTTTTATTTATTATAATTTATTCCTAGGGTTAATTTTTATTTGACGATTGAAAAACCGGCCCTTAGTTAACTGTTATTTTCAACATTATTGCGCGCGTGCGTACGTGCGTGCTGTCCCCGGCTGCGACTATGTGTGCCTGTGCAAGTGTAACTCCTCAGATTCAAACTAGCAAGTAAAAAACATCAAGATAGGCACCGCCGATAGCAAAATTTGACATTTACAATGACCTGCGTTTAGTAGCATATACTACGGCGCCAGTGGCGTTACGAACAGCACAGTTCTACTAGTAATTCGCTACGTATCATGTTGCCGACGTGAACTTATAATACTTTTATTAGATTTCGTAATTTCGTTTTTAGGTTTTCACAACAACTTTCCAGCTCGCACGACCTTTGAGGTGTGCAGTAGCCTGCCGTGCGGGGCGGCTGTGGGGATAGACGCCGTCGCCCTCGTCGGTGCTGTCTCCGTGAAGCATTACTGCCCGTGTCCCAGACCTTGGGAATGCCCCGACTCTGCTTTTCTCACCCGTCCACAAAACATAAAAAGTTACGATTCATTCAAATTTTAAAATTTTCTGTAGCAATATATTTTTTTTAAATAAATTAATATAGAAGCGACATAACTTTGCATTATTTACTAGCTGTAAGCCTGCGATTTCATCCGCTTAATTTTATGAAATAAAATGAAATTGATTTTATTCAAAACAGACTTATAAAAAGGGGCGGTAGCCCGCCGTTAAACGTAGCACACGCGCATAATAATAATGCCTTACACTTGCTAAGCCTTTCAATGTCTCTCCGAAACAGACTATAACTGGTCTCTTTCCGGCTCTCGTACTATACTTTGAACCTGATTATATACACGTTTATATGGAGCATTCCAAATAAACATCGCAAAGAAAACATCTCATTTTTCCCACAATGTGTGCGTAACGGTTATGTACAGATTGTTTTAAAACCGGCAATGTGTGCGTGTAAAGGGATAACAGGAGCATAAAACAATTACCCTATATTTAGCGAAAATTTGTGCTTTATCAAATCATATCTGACGACCAGGCTGGCGCCGTGGTGCAAGGCTCGGATAAGCGGAGCATTTTGCGCCAGGGGTCGCGGGTTCGAATCCCCCCTGTATTACATGTACTTTTCTATAATAAAAATCTTAAATATATAAAATTTCTTAAATTTATTAAACATATTAAATATATTTCCGTTGTCTAATACCTGTAACACAAGTCCTTACGGTACTTATCACGGGGGTAGAATAATGTAAATTCCACTGCTATATACTATTTAAAAAAAACTTCCCTTTAGTTTTGGAAAATTATCCTACTTTTCTAGTGACAACACCGTACCACTAGTAAATTGTGAAATTAATATTCTTATTTTCTTAACAATACATAAGTAAATTTAAAAACTTACCGGTCTAATGCGATCTGGTTTTTGTTATTACATTTTCCTGCATGGTTGTGACACAGTTGAACAGAACAAACCTGCCTATTTCTTTTTTTTTTATTGAGAGCTTATGATCGCGTTACGTTCTAGATGACACTGACTTAAGCGAAGAGCATAGCTACTTAGCTATGCTATGGTATAGTATCTACCATACCTAAGCTATGGTATATATATTTTACGGAGCTTTCGTGTGGTCAATACGGTATCTAGACGTGTATACAGGGTTATTTTTTGGTCACCGGCCAAATTTGAAAATAAGGAAGTAAACATCATTCCAAGGCCAGGGTGTGTTTTAAATTTTATCGTCTAATTGTAATATTTTTCGAATTGAATTGTTCCTTAAAAAAGTCATCGATTGTTGTTCTTATACTAAATGTACCGACCTCAAGGTCAGTGACGTCGGCCTACCGTGAGTCGCGAGTGTGATGCACGTGGTGACCAAGAAATATGTTTTACAACATGGGACAAAGTAATTGTAACTAATTATTTTTTTAATATTTTTTATTTCATAAATCGAATGTATTATTGATTCTGAACCAAACCTGAAAATTTGTCGGTGACCAAAAAGTAACCCTGTATAATCAAAGACTGAGTATTTAACCCCATAGATCAAAATTCCGGCCCGCCGCGCCGGCCCGTAGATCAAAATTCGATCTAAGTGAAACTTTTTTGTACCTAATTAAAAACTAAATATCATAATATGACATATTATGTCATTGTAACTGTTACATGAAATCTTTTGTAATATTTGTATTCTCTTTGTTAAATGCATAGATAATACTAATAATATACTAATATATGTTAAATGAATTGAAGAATTGTGTGCTTACCGTACTGTGGGTTTCTTTTTATTTAATTAATAAATGTTATGTATTCACCTGACATTTTAAAGTCTGGTATTAGTTTTCTGCACATCTCAATCTAAATTTCAACAGTACCAAATTTCAAATTTTTCTATTAGAACTATACTTTAAAAAAAGCATTTGATTTTTCCTTATCGTATTAATATTTAAATACTCAAAGTATAATAGGTACGAGTGCCCTCGAGTAAAATAGTAATTTATAAATTATTAATCTTATTAAGCTTAATCGAATCTAGTCCCATCATATTTGTCCTTAACGATTTTATCCACACAAGGTCACAGAGGAACAATTCACAAAAATCAAATTTATTTATCTCGCAACCGTTTAAGAATAAATAATAGTCTTAAAAATTGTTTTATTTACGATAAGTTATCGCGTCGTTGCCCTAAATAAATTATACACACGTACACGTTGAGCTCACACAAAGTTTAGTTTGTCTGTTATTTGTAGGACAAGAAAGTCGGATAATTATATATAATGTCTAATGTAATAAAGTCAATCGTCACATCTCCGAAAATTTACAAACCAGTTGGCCCTTACAGGTAAGATGCTTTTTTTTTAATAATAATGCACGACGAATGTGCAGCATAGTGCTTTTCAATCAAAATTCATTTTTAATAGTGTATTCAATAATTATTTTTAATTTTATACAAATACCTAATGATTTTAGTAAGAGGTAGTGCCACGCTGCATGCTTGCATGCAGCCGAATTGGGCTGGCACGACCGGAGAGGTACCTCTCGCTTACACGAGACCGGCGTGAAGTGACAGCTGTGCTGTCGCGTTTCGTGCGGTATGTAAGTAGCCGCTTGCCCATGGAGGTGGGAGGAGAAAAGGGGGGCAGCGCATCTGTATAGTCTATATGCCGATGTCTATGGGCGTCGGTAGTCATGAAAATGGCTACAACTGCTCGTTTGCCCCCCTATACCATAAAAAAAAAGGTGTATGAAAGATTTAAATGGCTATCGTGTGGGGTGTATCGTTGAATAGGTATTAGAAATAGATTATGAGATTAATACCATTTTTCGAGTTAGACATCAGTTTCTGAAATATTTGGTTTTAAAGTATATTTTATATTTTATTTATACTTTTATACTCTATACTAATATTATAAAGAGGAAAGATTTGATTGTTGTGTGTGTGTGTGTGTTTGTATGTAACGAATAGGCTCCAAAAGTATTATTAGGTTATAAATATGTAGTTTATTTGTATCGAGTAGGCACTAAAGCCACCGAGATTTTAAGTTGCATTATCAGAGATCCACATAAGTGAGTTTACTTGTGACTGTCTATTTTTAATTTTGACGCCCAAGGAAGTGGGCATGGGTAGGCTAGTACTTTATAAGTGCTCGGAGTCTGAGATTAATCTCCCTTACGTCCGACAAGCGTTAATGAAGTCAAAATCCTCATTAAACCTCTTTAGACCAGTTGCTAGAGGCAAAAAAGTCTTAAAATTTACTGTAATTAGATCCAGCAAGTTATGTGCAAAAATGGGTTGGTCTGTTCACATACAATGAGAGAAAATTTAGTGTGTAATTTTTGGAGTTGCATAAGATTGTTTAAACAATGGTTTTATAGGTGAAAAACGGTTTTTTAAGATAACTAAAAGACAACAAACAATATCGATTTGAAATTTTTACCCTTTTAAAGTGGTCAAAATGTGGTCATTTTGCGACCTTGAAGTTTAAAATCGGTCAACAAATTGTTTAAATAATTGCAATTTTTTAATTAAATTTATAATGTTCCTGTACGCTTGTAACTGTGCATAAATATTTCTTTCAACGACTTACACCTACCATAATTTTTTTGTCGAGAAATATTTACAACTTTTTGAGTTATTGACAATAAAAACTAATAAAAAATTAAATGTAAAATGAAAATTTATAACCTTCCCGTAGTTGTAGATATGTCTTATGGGTGCTTATTTTTGCGCCTTGACTTATATTTTATGAATATGAAAAGTATTGGTCCAATTTCGACCGTTATCGTCGTTAAAATGGCGCATTTTTGGTCCGCACGTTTTCGCATTTTGCCAAGAGGCAATTTTTCGTATCGATGTGAAAATTTCGGCGCCGGTATAATTAGTTCGCGCGCAATCGTGTACTTCGCTGCATTTCCGTTTTTTTATTTAGCGCAGTTGATATAATAAATATTATGACGTCAAAAAAATGCAAAAAATATTGTAGTGTTTTCCGGTGCCCCTAACGACTTTTTCTTTATAGTATAAGAGAGCAAACGAGCAGTCGGAGCTAATTCACCATTCAATTCATGAGTTCCGACGCCCATACATATCTGAATATCTGTAGATGCGTTGCCCTCCTCCCTCAATGGGCTTACATACACTTTTTAAAATTGTATTTGGGGACAAACGAGCATTTGGAGCCATTTTCAAGAATACTAACGCCCTTAGACATCCGCACACACGCTATACAACAGAAATTTAGTAAATTTACTTAGTTTGTTAAAAGTTACCCCTGTATTGTTATTTTTTATAGTATAAGGGGGTAAACGAGCAGTCGGTGCCAATTTCATTACTACTAACGTCCTTAGACATCCACACAACACGTTAGTAGCTGCTCTCCTTTCTCCTCCCACTTCCATGAACCATTCTTCCACCTCCCTCAATGGGCCACCGGCTACTTACACACCGCGCGAGACGCGACATCACTGTTGTCACATTACGACACCTGCATGTGAGCGGGAAGTACAGCGTTGCACAGTGCACTACGTGTTAGATAAAAAACAAACAAACAAATAAACAAAAGGTACAGTACTCCTGATTTTTGTAAACTTAATTTCAGTAGGTACATACAAAAAAAGTATACTTATAAAAAAAAAAAAATTACCAACCCTACGCGTCACGGCAAGAGTAGGTTGGTGGGTATTCGGCTCCGCCTCGAGCCCCTCACATCCATCGGATCCCACCCAGGTTCCATGGCAGTGTTTAAACACATTTCCCCGCAAAAAAAAGGCAAAGGCAAAGTAGGGATTTATGTCGCCGACTGGGCTTAGATAGCTTACTATTCTTATTTTCTATGCTTCATCTGCATTTTCAATGCTCTTCTCGAAGATTGCGCTTTCCCGGATTCCTGAAAGGTAGCTCTAGGTAGGTAGCTCGTAGCTGACCGTGTACCTTGTGTCGAGCAAACCCCGTACCGAACCCATAAGCTACCGTCTCATTAATGTTATTAGTTCGCTTGGTAAAATCTATGAGAAAATTCACCTCGCACGCATCAAACATGTCGCAAGAGAGAAAAATCTCTTCATAGATGAACAGTTCGCCTTCCGCGAAAAACATATTTGTCCCTTGCAGGTTCACCGCCTCCCGGAATTCGTACATGACGATCTTAATCGTAGAGACTTTTTTGACGTCGCTAAAGCTTTCGACAGAATATGACACGAAGGCCTGATCTCTAAGCCGTCGTCTAGGCCTGCCGGATAGGCTAGTCCTAACCATCAAGGCATACCTGGAAAACTGACACTGCCGATGTGGAGTAGAGGGCACGCTATCTACCAGTCGCCTCTTGATAGCCGGAGTCCCTCAGGGCTCTGTCCTCTCTCCGACCCTGTGCTCGAGTGACATACCACAACATCCCAAGGTAGAGTTGGCGATGTTCGCGGATGATACCGCTCTGTACAGCCGTGCTTTAACGGTGCCTCTCGCGATCAAGCGTCACTAGCAGGCGGTCACCTCCTTAGGGGTGGTTCGCGCGCTGGAGAATCGAGATCAACTCTGACTGACTGACTCTCAAAGAGTCAATCCTTTCTTTTCACGGGTCGCTCCCCCTGTTTAGATCCCCAGAGTAACGGTAAAAGTAGTCGTATCATGCCACCCGTATCGATATACGGGATAACCATCCCCAGAGTACGAGTCGTAGCACGCGCCCGTGGGGGGGGGGATCGGTCCCCCCAGTCATGATAGCTCATAAGAGATCCTCAAGCTCCAAGACAACGTGTCGACCACTTTTCATCAGCCGCGCGTGAGCTGCTCCCCTCCGTCAGAGGTGAGGAGAAGAGAACACCCGGTGTCCTCTCGGCCATGACAATAACAGTTTACCCGTTTTAAGGCTTTATCGGGATGCCTGTCTCGCAGCTGCGTGAAAGAGAGGTGTCTGTCCCCCTATCAACCACAAATTCAGGGGCCGTTTTCTAGAACGTGCCTCTCATACAGACGAAACTGCACCGGCCTTCGCCCTCAGCATAAAATCTATCTAAAAAAAATGAGATCAGTGGTTTGCATGTCTGTTGGCCTTACACTGTTCATTAAGTAATGTTTTGGTAGAGAGATATGGAGCTATTGTTGTATTGTGTCGAAATCGGTTGAAACGATCTGGAACGTTCCTCCCGATGACGTAATACGGGTGTGTGATGAGTATATTAACGCGTCATGTGCGGACTACTAGGGCCAGCTACTAATGGGACTACACTTTTTATTTTTTTATTGCTTTACAGCAGTGGTTCCTAACCTTTTAGTCCTGAGGGACCATTTGGCAAAATTTTCGTTATGCCGCGTTGGGATGGTACGCGACATAAAGAAAATTTTGCTTATTGATCTGGCGGTAATTTCAAGGTTCATGGACCACTTGAGATGCTTCCAAGGACCACTAGTGGTCCGCGGACCACCGGTTCAGAATCACTGTTTCACAGTATCGTATTCTGTGTTCTCTTTGTAATGATTTCTCGTTGTTTAAAGAAGGGTAATGTTTCCGAGATTAGATTTAGATTTCGGGTCCCTGTCAGCCGTCAGGCAAAGCGGTTTAACAGATTTTAGTACTAGAGGTGGTCAAAAATCGCTATATTGGGAGGAGGAAGGAGGGCAACGCATCTGTATAAACTCTGTGCGGATCGCTCGTTTGCCCCCTTAAACTATAAAAAAAAGAAATAATTAAGTCATCGTCAATTATTAATTTATTTTAAAATGTTGGTATCTACCTACACTAAACAAATTACAATTTTCATTCAATAGTAAAAATGTTGGTACGAAGGTACTATTTATTCCATTAAAGGAATTTCTTAAAAAAAATGCAGGGTATATTGAAGTATTAATGTGTGTATGTAAAATATATACTATATAAACTGTGTATATATACAGGTACTATTATATACAGGTTAGAAAATTATAATATATTGTTTAAGCAATATTCATTCGATTTTGTTTGATGGACGAGGGGGTTTAAGAGGTCTACAAGAAGTCTTTAAATAAGAAATAATACAAACAAAAAAGCGCTCTCGGAGATATGAGTATTGTTATACGAGTATACACTTCGTATAATACGATCATTATTTTACAATTTGTCGATAAATCTATGTAGGTATGTCTTAAAATTTAATCATATATCATTTCAGCCAAGCAGTGTTAGTAGACAAAACTCTATATGTATCAGGGGTGTTAGGATTTACTCCTGAATCGCAGCTGGTACCCGGCGGAGCTGGTCCCCAAGTTCGTCAGGCGCTGGACAACTTGAGGAATGTCCTGGAAGCAGCAGGAGCCACGATGGAGGGCGTTGTTAAGACGACCGTTTTACTTGGGAACATGGACGATTATCAGACTGTTAACAAAATTTATGGAGAATGTACGTATTTAATGGGTAGTTCACACTTTGATTAGTGCGAGTGCAGCTGTTTGGTGCAAGTGTTTAGTGATTCGCAGAAAACACGTGTGGACAACAACTGTTTAGTGCAAGTGATTAGTAACCTGTTTAGTAATTAGTGGACAATGATTAGAAGCGTGTTCTATGTTTTTGCGAGTAGACTCGTCCCGCGCGCGCGCTTTCCCCTCCCTCGCCGACCCCGCCCCGCGCTTTACACACACTCACTCGTCTGTTGCATGAGTTTAATTTACTTCATATTAATCACTTGTACTAAACGCAACAGCTATATGGCCTGCGAGGGATTTTAGACCGCGGGTTTTTTTGTCCGCTAAAATAGAACGCTTACAATTGTACCTATAGAGTAACGTAAACGAGGGATTAAAAGTACAAAAAGTCCCTCGAAGAACCGAGGATGATGATGCAGACAGCGGACCGGACAAAAGTACGCGGGTGTCCGGTCTCTAGTGACTAGGCGAAGCAACGCACACCGTGGACTAAGTTCGCGTTGTGCGCTCGAGAGTGAGGTACATTTTTTTTCAGTAGAGTCTGTTGAAAATAAACGAAAAATTAAAATTCACTTCTGAAATGGGAACAATGTGTCATTTTTTTCAAAATTAGAGGAGTGGAGTTAAAATTATAGACTACTAGCTACAGAAGCATTACTCAGGGTTACAAATTAGTAAAAATAATAAATAAAAGTGGAAATTTGTAGAAACTGGAAGGAAAATTGCATCACAGGGCGTACATTTTTCGTTTTTTTTTTCAAAAAGTCATAATTTTTAAAATACATGATATAGATTTTTTTGGTTTTTCCTGACAACTGTTATGGACCTGGCCTATCACCAAGCTCTAGCTTGCGTCACATCCCGGGACATTCTGTATCCTAGTGAGTAATCCTCATGGATACCCAGCCGCCCGGCGGAGCATCTGGGTTATGTCGGACTCTTACCGGCTAAACCCCCTCCACTTTCTCCTTGCACCGTACGACGGGAACACTAGCACGCTTTTGCACTCATCCGCGAACCCGCCGGTGCCTGGCCGCTCCCACAGCCCATCCATGTGGAGCATGGAGCTCCCCTCCAACAGCAAGGCGCACCGGAAAACATAAAGGCGCGCCTTACTTCCAAGGCCCCAATCTACAGGGTGATGGACCAACCCCGAGACCGCCACCCAGTGGCCAACCATTCAACGGCCGCAGAGGACAGGGAGGACGGCAACGACACACCGCATCTCCTCTTCCTCTGCGGCACCACCGACGACGCATCTGACGGTGCGCCCTCGTTCGTTCACGAGAGACAGGATGCACGGCAACGACACACCGATACGTCTCTTCTCTCGCGACCCCTCCTCCACGGACACATCCAGAGCGGGCCCCTGGCCAAGCCCACTCGGAGCGTCCCCTCCTGGGATCCCTCATGGCTTCAACGTCGTGGTCCAAGCTCAGAACGACAAGGAGATCCGTCGAGGGGGATAGTGTTGCCTGGGTTAAAAAAAATAATAAAAAAACGAAATCGCCTAAAAATTATATATTAAGTGAATAACCCTTTAAAATGATAATCATTCAACGAAATGTCCTTTATATTTTTGTAAAATGATAATCATTCAACAAAATGTCCTTTATATTTTTGTAAAATGATAATCGTTCAACAAAATGTCCCTTATATTTTTGTAAAATGATAATCATTCAACAAAATGTCCTTTATATTTTTGTAAAATGATAATCATTCAACAAAATGTCCTTTATATTTTTGCAGATTTTACCAAAGACTGTCCCGCGCGCGCAGCTTACCAAGTGGCAAAGTTGCCAATGAACGCTGACGTAGAGATAGAAGCTATTGCTGTTGTGGGCAAAGTGGTCGCAGAACAACACAAGCCTCACTAGCCTAGGTCCTTTGCTAGCCTGCAAAAAACCATGACTTATATCGATGTTAAATTGATTTGTTTGTATATTTTTTTTATATTGATTTCGTGAATTTACCCTAATGTTATTCAATTTTACAATTGCATTTTTATATTGTTAATAGTATGATAGCTAACGAGCAGTTGTAGTTTTTTGGTGATTACCGAAGTCCATAGACATCCACATAAGTGTTGCAGATGTTTATTTTTATATTTTTAGCAATCGGCGACGTTTGGTGGCTGTACGTCCATTGACCATCCAGATAATATGTAGATACGTTGCACTACTTGACCCCATCCCCCCTATGGGCCACAGAAAACACAAACTGCACGAAACGCGACAGGATAACTGTCGATTGGCGGCGGCATCATGTGGGTAAGAGGTTTTCGTTTAGTCTGTCATTGTCGGTGGCTCGTGCATGGGGAAGAAGAAAGGACGGAGGGCAACGCATCTGATGTTAAAGGGCTCAGTTTGCTCGTTTACTCCCTCTATAATGTAAAAATAAACCTAACTGGAGAAGGAGGGGTCCTCTATCTCCTTCTCTAAGCAAAACTTTGTGACAAATATGCAGACTTCAGACTGCAGATTCTACTAACATTATAAGAGTGATTGTGAGTTTGTTTGCTACGCTTTCATGCCAAAACTACTCAAACCTGATGGTTGAATGAATGAAACTTTGTACACATATTCCTAGACGTATTAGAAATGACATAAGATAGGTACATGAAATTATATTATTATTTAAAAAAAAATATTTTTTAGAAGGGTCAAAAGAATTATCGTGGCAGATATTGGAATTCTATTGCAGTTCTCTTTCAATTTTAATTTATTGCAGGTTTCAACGCGAGCGAAGCCGCGGGAAAAAGCTAGTAGTTTATAAAGCGAAAGACCGAGCTATGTACATATATCCTACCCTAAAGCCGCGTACTACACGCGTTAGACAAAAAAAAAGGTGAGTATGTGTACGACTCTACTCTTGAGATGCTATGCTATGATAATGCTAAGATTATTTCATAAAATGCTAAGGTTTGTTGCTGATGCTTATATTTGCTATTGAGTACACGTCTGCAGCTCGCGATAATGTATCGTGCACTAACTAAATCTAACTTATAACTAAAATGGTAAGTCTTAGATTGCGAAATATACAAAGATGCTGATGATGACCTCTGTACGGTTGCACCATACATGATCCCGGGCCACAAGGCTGGCGGATCAAGGAGATCGTAGATGAGCTAACTTATTACAAGGTGATAGAACAATAATTATGATTATTACAAATGATGCCCGACAATTACATAACGGTCTTAAAAATCGTCCTAGAATCGGCGAAGTATTTTTATTCCCTAAATCAATAGATTTACACTCAACATAAAGCTCTGGTTTTTTGGATATTTCGCTAACACTTACACACTTATCATTTACACTTATCACTTACATTAACACATGGTTCACTGGTGGCACGTTGAAGCAATGATGTCCCAATCGTAGTGTCCTGTTGCTGATAGATCCGGGGCACTCCACCACAGCGGCGGAAGGCTCTCGCAGTGGATTCTAGTCGGTAGGGGCCCCGTGCCGAGTCCGACACACCCATCACTCACACGGCTCACCCAGTGTCGGTTGGACGGTGCCTAAAAGCATTTTCCCTGCCAAGAAAAAAAAAAAACTTGTCCGAACCGCAGCGGCAGGTACGACAAGCTCGACTCGCGCGGCTGTGCTTGCCTTTGCACGTCTAGTTGTGGGAGCTACAGCTTGCTGTTTTGATAGTGCGAAGGCCTCATGCATTAATGTGTGATGATTATCAGTGCACACTCTTCATCTTTTCGTCGAGACACACTTATAGCCCTATGATCATACAGACAATTTTTGCAGAGGGACAATTTCGCAATAGTCTGTAGCTGTAATTGAGTTTGATACTCAGCAAAGGTGTTGCAATACAGGATGACGTGATCTTTATTGCAAACTTGCCAATTTTGCTTTCGTATATAATATAATATATTATGGTTTACGGAATGCTTTTGGTGATGATACTGCTGAAATGACGGATTTATAGACTTAG
>LUGF01009500.1:47986-59824 GCA_001625245.1 Calycopis cecrops
CAAGCATTTTAATGAAGATTCGTTCAGAGAAGGTCTGTCTCATTCTAAAAAATACGTCATCGAATCCGTAAAGCGAAGTATATAAACACTAGGACATCCATTCCTCGGATATTGGTAGTGCCCGAGGAGATCGCCAAGGAGGAGCAAGGAGTGATCCTAGAGCGAAAGCTCGTAATACAAGTGTAATTTGTTCTTGAAATTAATGGTAATTTCATATCTTTCTTTTATACATTTCCCTTTCTTCATATCATTATGCTCCTCCCTGTGCCTTTGGCTGGTAATGTCCTAGGTAATGTTATTTCTGTATCGCGACCGGGGAGGTTCCTATCACTCACATAATCGTTACATGCTGCCTCATCTATGTAATACCAGCAACACAGGTGATAAATGTATAAAAATCCTTTCTACCCCTCCCAACGGCTTTTTGATGATATATGTATGTCTCGAAGAGTCTCAGAAGAATCTAAGAAGTGTTATTCAATAGCCAGATGTTCAATATGCCTTCTGGTATAATATAACTAGGTCTACCATAGAGAACTACTACCCTCACCTATAACCTAGCTTCATAAGAATAGATTCATACCAATTTATCAACGTATAATAAAGCTAAGGAGGGTCGAAAGGATTTGAAAAAAAAGTAGCTGGGGATACCTCGACACATAACACAACACGTTCCAACAGCTTTTAGAATTTTGTATGTTTATCCGTTTATCTGTTTATTTGGCCATACATCTTACGGAAATAACTGAACAGAGTTTGACACGCCTCGCCTAGAAAAGCGAAGACGATACGATTACGTTACGTTTCCCATTAATGTGCGTTGCAGTATGGAGTTTCATACAAAGAATACTGAACGGCTCGAGGTGATACGGTTACGATCCCTTTTCGAGTTGATAAGTGTGCGGTGACCATTAATCTGCCAAAATGGTCCTCAGCCTTGTAATATATAGTACGCTTGTAAATCCGCATGGCGCCGCATGGAATAAAATCAATGTAAATATTGATAGGAAGTTTATTTCCCTAAAATAAAGATGTTAAAGTAAACTAAGTGAAGTATTTTAAATCAACGTTAACATCTATTCGCATATATCAAAAGCAACACGTAAAGTTGTAAGACAGCATGCAACCTTAAATTTGTACGTAGCACAAATTGGCGTGTGAACCGCGACGTACATATCTCATCAATTACAACCTTGCCTTGGCTAAGGTTGCGTTGTTATAAATTTCAGCTGCTTTACTGTATTACCACGTTGCCTTTTTTATTTTTAGAATTTAGCGTAGTTCAGGGTATGTTTTACAGATTTCAAATGTTTCCATTAAATATATATTTTACAAGTTTTCTGTGCGTTTAGCGTATTTTTTTATATTTCCTATTTGGCAGGTCAAGTTTTAGTAGTTTTAGCTTTAATAAATAAATAAAATAAATTTATTTCGGACAACAATTATCCATATATGGGTTAGTAACATTAAGATCTAGCGTTAGACTAGCGTTAGTTACAATTACCAATTACAAATACAATAATAAGCTAATTAAGCTCGCAGTTAATGTCTTTGGTAATGTTTTTCGAATTTTGTGTAAAATGTGAGTTTCCCGTGGAGTCTTGGAGGAAGGGGGGGAGGGGGGTGGAACAGATTTGCATTACTGTCTCTGTGCGTCGTGTATAATATAACAAGGTAGCTGACTGCTTATCTATTTATACTACCCATGCAAATAAATCGCGAATAGTCCTGCGTTATAACGTTGGGCACACAAAATTTTTTCTACTTATTAAATTTAAGTTTTCTATTAATATTAAGTGAAATATACTACCTAAGTGTAGGCTTAAACGATGCCTGACGAGGGTTGCACGACACTTGGCCACATTCCGCGGTCTGCTACGGCGCTACGCCATCGCAGCGCTACTACGTTGGCGTAGCAGATGCTTATTTAGGAGTAGTTACCAATTAACATCGCTCGTTTTAGTTAGCCTTTTATGACTTGAACGTACGTTGAAGTTTAAATATAAAAGTTTCATCGTGTTTTTGTAAAACAATTTGTTTTTTTTTCTGAGAGTTAGCAATTATACAATAGTTATAGTGTACTTAGTACTACTACTACTTACTTATTTTTTATTAAAAATACGTAGTATTACAAATATTAATAATGCGTTAGACATTTTAATAATGTGTATTATAATATAATTATTGTACAATTTATTTAAAATACCCTATTACTAGCAAAATTGGCTTATTATATAAAATATAAAATAATAATATAGACATTGATAATTGATTGATAACTTAATATAAAACTTTCAATCTTTTACCAGGTAAAACTTCAAGCATATATAATTTAGATGAAGTCGGAAACGCCGTCAAAGAATTCAGTGAGCAGAGAGATGACAGTGGCCACGAAAGTCAATCCGAGGAACAACTCGCAACAATGAAGGAAGTTGTTGACAGAGTAATCCAAGTAAACTTGATAGACAAGATACCAGATACCGCTACACCAGAAACCGCTATACCAGATACAGCGATACCAGATTCCGTCATACCAGAGACTGTGATACCATATCCGGATGAAATTACAGAGGAGGATTTAGATAGCAGAGATGAAGATGACAAGTCCATAGTGTCTATAGTGTCTTCAGAAAATTACGACATTGAGGAAGAAATGTAGGTGTATTTAAAATTAGAAATACGATACGATCATGGTTTTGGCACAGGTGTGATTATAATTACTGATTCCTGTACAACCGACAGTACATGCCTAGCACGGCCTGGCTCTCTTGCTCACATAATACCGACGTGAAGCGATCGCTACGCATTATGCTGTCTCATTATCAAATATATGTTTTTCTATGAGCCCGGATGAGTATCTATTATATTAGATACTACCCAAATTGCAGCTTTGGGCCCCGTAAGGCCTTAAGGCTTAAGGCGAAATGGGCTCCAAACTTGTCAATCCGTGCTCACGTATATTCAAAACGTAACCTTTAAAAACTATTGATTATCACATTTTTTTAGCTGTGATTAATGCTAGCAAAATACGGCATAGTGCTTAGGTCGTCGAAACACGATTAAATAATTTTGCCTCGATAGAAAAAAATCGTAAACTTTAATGAAAAATCACTATTTTTGACGTTTCCATCGATTTTTAAATCCATACTATTCAATAACTATCAAAGTTATTTCCACAACTAAAATATGTATCTATTCCCAATAAGTAATCGAAGAAATTTTAGGAGTCACTTTTTTAAATAAGCGTATGGTTAATTTTATAAAATAATATTAATCTAAATATTGTCTCTAATTTCGAGCGCCGTCCACGCAAAATTAACTAGGCGGATCGCAATTGGGACCCATAGCGCCTTAAGGCTTTAAGATCATTTTTGTACCTATAAAAGGGCCCCCTTTACAAATCCAAGGTAGCCAAGCCCCGAACACCGCCAAATCTTAATCAAGCGCTGCCTCAATAGCGAAAAAAGAATCAATTGTTTAAAAAAACGACTTACGTATTAGATAATATCAGATATCAAAATGTTTATATTCATATTTAAGAAATGTATATTTTCAGAGACTTCAAAGATGATAGAGACAGAGATAAAGAAGATCAAAATGAAGAGACGAGCAGTCCAAGTGAGTCGGAGTGCAGCAAAGCAACCCGCTGGGAAGCACTGGCAGACATCGCCGCAGAACTACCGCCCACTCTCGCCGTTGACCCCATAACTGGTCAAATCTTTTCATTGGCCAAATAGACAAATACAATACGACCCGCATCATCGTAATGAACGCCTTTATTATGGGTTTATGAATCTCAACATAAGTTACAATAAAGATTAGAGGCGTAACAAAGAGTGGCAAGTTGGCAAAATGCCACGGCTCGCGGGCCCGAGGGGTTCTGGGCAAAGAATAGTGAAATATAACTTTTATTGGTTGAGTGTCTCTATATTAGAAGACACTGAGGGCCTATACGATATTGATTCGTCTGTGAAAAAGATGCCTCAAAAGCGTTAAGTTGGTATGAAATGTTGCCAGTAAATGGTAAGCCACCTCTCGTCTGTTTAAGTATAAGAAAGCCATATTACGTACCCACATAAAAAGTGTTATTTATAATTTAAATGAGATCCTAATTCGTCTGGAAATATCACAGTACACATAAACGCGATTTGTTTTTTAAAGAAAACTTGCTTTTTAAATCTTTTCACAAAAATGAATGCAAACATTTTGTTTAGTGATAATGTGATTGTATACTACAGGTATTAGATTATTTATGATCAATATTATATTTTTATACTTTAAATTGGTAATAATTAATTAATAATTAGAAAAATGTATTATAAACACTATATATAAATAAGTTGTAAATACCTATATGTACGTACTTAGCTATGTATAATTTGAAATTTAAAACATATGTAATTAAAGTTATCCAACATAGTTATGATTTTATTGTTTTAGCAGATACTGTAGCTATAGAATAATATTCAATTGGCTTAGTCAATGTCGAGGGTTCGAATCTTTTAATTCCGACCAAATCATGCAGACTATATATAGATAACAATAAGTACCTACATGGTTGCTGATTTGCTGCCTTTGGCCGGGACGACCGGGAAAGTACCTCTCGATCAAGTGATACCTTTAAAATTGAACGTTGTGCTAACAGCGTTATAACGCCTTTTATGCTGTAACAGAAGAATTGGTTTGGTGAGAAGAAAAACGCATTTAAAAAAAAACGCACCTGCACATCTATAACTGAGCTTCGGTAGTCACGAAATGGATCGCTTCTCCCTCTATGCCATAAAATGTATCAAGTATGAAACATCAAGGTTTTCTTTCGTTTGTTTATATTTTATTATACTTAAGGCGGATGCAAAAAATTAAATTACTAATAAACCTACTGTTATTAGTGCTGCCGCTTTGTCGTGGTGGATCAAGACCGAGGCTATACCCGACAGGACTACCCATACCGGACAGGCTTGGGGGAGAGGCCAGATAAAAAGCAGATCATCTGGGAGATCCTCCACCCGTCCCTCTGAGGACGAATCGGTGACTTGCTCCTTTGGAGTATTGGGGTTCCTCCATTGTCCTACAACGTCAAGGACGTAGTGCCGAGGGAGGAGAAGTCTAGGGATGATGGTCTGAGGGATTCTGGTGCTTGCAGATCCGGGACCCTCCAAATTCCAATTTTAGCGGCTGAAGGCAGAGGTTTAGTCGGTGGGGGCAACCCAACTTCCGAGCCCGACACTGCACCCGGTTGAGCAACCCAAGCTCCTGGGTAGCGTACGTATAAGTATTATACTGTATAGAAACCTTTATTGTACCTACCAGTGAAACTCCAATAGGTCCTACAGTAGAAGATCTTTGAATGATTGTTCAGAGTGCGCCGGGCGTTCCGAGTACTGTGTCAGACATATTCACCGCTCGGGAAGGCTCATTTCATTCCCCACCTTACCTTAAACATGTAAGTTACTCGTACCTACCGTTGGTGAAGAACCCTCGGTATGTATATAAATCGGTATATAAATGATAAAGGTTACCTCTTTAACAAGCAGTCAAAGCTTCTCAATAACTATTGACGCCTATGAACATGGGCACAATCAGAGGTTATTCGGTGAGTTGACTCTTCTACACTATAATAATATATAATAATATTTAATAATAATAATATTTGTGGACTTTACACACCACGTTAGTCTAGCCCCGTGCTAAGTACCGTAAGGACTTGTGTTACGGGTACTAGACAACGGAGCACTATTCCCCATGATGGGTCACTGGAAATTCACAAAGCCGCACAAAACGCGACAGCCTAGCTATCACTTCACGGCTCTATTACTCTAGTACTTGCACCCACCACTCTTACAGAAAGTTTTTGCAGGTACGGAGTTTTGTTGAAATGATAAAGCCGGAAGGTAAGGTACCTAGATAGAACTACTATAAATTAAGTAATTTTTTCCATAAGTTATTTCGTGTCTACAGATGATTTTTTTTATTCGAAAGTTTAAAATATTTGTTGATTTGATACCAATAGAAAATAAAATAGCCATATACAAGTAACATCTTCGCATATAGAAATTGTAGTATATTATACAAGTCTAACTAAAACAAAAAAAATATAAATTTGAAAGTGGTTTGCTACACTTTCACACATAGATCTTTAAGCTGACTTTCATAAATTAGAACATACCCTATGTTTATACTGTCTGCTTGATACATAATTTTGCAGGATTCATTTACCTGGGGACATTAAAGTATGACTTAATTGTTCAATTAGAAGGTTTGCAGAATGTTAGCTTATATTGCAGCATGTTTGGTGTAGTTTTGAAATACAGGTTAAGGACAGGAAAGTAAAAAAGTTTAAATAATAACAAATACTTATGTTAGTTTTATTATTTACAAAAAAATATATGTTAAAACGTATTTTTTACAGTTGCCATTGCAATTCCATTATCTGTGGTAGTGCCACCAAACACAACAACACACAAGCCAGATTTTGGCATGCTGTCCCAAATCGATTTCACCCACTCATCAATAGTAGCAAATTGAAATTGCTCATTTTCCTTATTAAATGTGCTATTAACTTTTAAATGTGCCATTACTAAATTATACTCATTCACTGCTTGAGTAACTGATGTTATGACTTCCTCTACACTGTCGCATGTATTTAGCTTCACTTTTTTGGGTTTAACTTTCTTTAGCTGTGCACTAAAGCTGTCTTTGGCTTGTGTCAGGAATGTATGATAATCGCCGGTTATATCATCACAACCAATAACTAAAGAGGTTTTCTTTTCTTCAATAATATGATTAAATATTGATAAAGCATATTCTTCTTTGGTAAACATCTTTATCACATTATCTTTATAACCCTGTCTATTAGTATGAACAGCATCACCAAATTCAATGCTCTTGCTCAATTTCAGTTGTACTAATTTCAATGCTGCAGTGGAATCTTCAACAGAACAATGACCATTTTTATTACACTGTATATCCTGATTCAAAAATTCTCTAGCTAATGCTTTCAGTTTAGGTTTACGAGTTCTTTCACCAGTGAAATTGTATATTAGGCTAGTGTCTATAATGTAAGGGTGCATCATTTTCAAAGCATGTAGATCAGAATTTAATGACTGACCTACGAGGATAGCATCAGATGGTAACAATTCTTGTAATTCACGTTGTACGTCCTCAAGTCTCTTTGTAACATTGTCTAATATAGATTTTGTAATGCCAGAAAATCGAGTAACATAATCCACAATTTCATTATATGGTTTCACATACGATTCATAAATGGTTTTATATTCTTCATTAACTATCGAAATTCTAGTTAATTCCGATCCTACTGTTGTAAGACACATCTCACAATCAAGACCAAACATAGGAGACTTGGCAGTCACTGGGGTGTACTTATCTTTAGATAGGATGTAGTTTGAATATATAGTTTTCAATTTTCCCTTAAGAGGAACTGGGTAATTCTCTTCTATTAATTGCCAAGCAGATAGCATTAGTTGGGTCCTAGGAAATTTTTCATCGGGATCAATTTCTAATATATTAGAGGAGTCTTCATTAATCGGAAAAACTGCTCTCATCATGATCATTAAATCTTTCCTAGCCTCAAGAGCTAAATTCATGCTACCATACTTGTGAATGATGCACTCTTTTTCTGTTTCTGATAATGGCACTAAAGCAAGTTCCTTCACAAGAGAGCCATTATAAACCGAAGGTGTTACAATTTCAACAAACTCATTAAATACTTTATTAATATATTTAGATTCTTCTTTGTATTTGAGCCAATCGTTAATAGATACGCCTTCTACTATTAGGCATGTTGTTTGAGTGATATGATTACACTTATCTAAAACATACCAACGGGGGGATTGAGATAAATTAAGATTTCCTAATAATGAATGTAATAACAGATGCTGTATGTCAGTAAGAGTAAGCGGAACCCTGGTATCTGTAACTGTATTGAGTGAAGCATTTTCTCCAGCTGTTTTTAAACGGAACTTTGGATTGTGTTTAGGATTAACTTTTCGAGGTTTTTCGCTAAGTATTGGTTCGACCAAGTCAGGCACATCTGTGTAAAAGAAACAGTGCTATTAAATTTCAAATACACTTCATTCTATAGCCAATAATCATTACTAAAAAAAACAGCCAACTGATTTTTACCTTTAGAATGTAGTCGGCGCCGTTTACTTATTACCTCTTGCGTATTTTTCACCTTATTCATTATTAACGTTTTCCGTATCTCGGCCTTTAATTTAGTCAGGTAAACTTACAAATATAGCAAGTATAAAATTCACATTCTACAAATTTCCAAAATGTCATCATAACGTGCAGGATGCACGCCTGCGGCCTGAATCTGTCAAATTTTTGTTATTCTGTCATGTATCAACACTGACAATATAACAGTTTTTTTTAACATTTACACCAGAGGTAAAGGTAAAAACTGTAACTAGTATGTTTAATTACAAAGTCCTATTTTAAATATATTACTACAACATTACGGAATCAGTAAATCTTATTTCACTGTTTGTTGTTAAAATCAGTGTTCGCTCAAAGTAAGACGTCTGAGAATATTTACTAAGGCTGCAAACAATTTAATTATTATAATCCGTCTGACAACGCTAGTGGGATTATAATTATTACATTGTAAACATGTAAAAGATCTTGTTCAAAATAAAAATTATACGTAATTAGTCATAAGTAACATGTTGAGTTATTTTTTGTTGAGTGGAATATTCTAACATTTTTTTACATAATAAAACACTGCTGTTTTCCATAAGAACAAATACTAATAAAAATTTTAAATTATCATTTGGTGAAAAATAAATATACAACAAAAATAACTTTCCCAATTTTCTTAAGTTGTTATGCTCGTGCGTCCACTGGTACGGAACGTGCGTGGTGTGCGTACTCCGAATCGTCTCGATTTTGACTGGTTTTCTTCTTAGGACACAGCTAATAAAATTAAATAATTTTACGTAATATTACATAGGGCACCGCTCTAGTGATCATTTTAGGAATCTAGTGCTAGCAAAACACTAAGCAAAAGACAGTGACAATGACATGTTGACATATTATGTCATATCATACGTACAAACGAAAATTTGCTAACATTCGGTTCACATTTCAGCTACTAGTTGGCGTGGCAGTCTACAAGCGTGATCCCTATTGCTATGAATTTATATTGCTTATTGCATTAACTTCACTTTGGTTACAATTATTAGCCAACTTCTATCCGTTATTGATTAATTTTGGTAGTCACGCGTTTTTTAAATTTTCGGTTACACTTCTACCCTTAGAGCAAACAAAAGGTTATATTCTAGCATACTTGCTAAAAGGAAATATGTTTTCAAAATTATTTTCCCTCTTTACTAATTTAATAACCTCCGGACAAACCACGCGAAGTACATGACTTTCACTTTTGTTTTCTGATAGCTTTTTTCTATCAATAGACCAAAATACCGAAAAGTCCAATAATAGACGGCACCTGTATTTCGAGTGAAAGAAGAAAAAAAAAGAAAGAGAAAAGAAATAAATAGGTTTTAATAGGTTAATTTCTGAAAAAAGAGTGTGCTTTAGACCACACAACTGAAATAAAACTTAATTATTGATTTAATACACAAATTCCTTTCAGTAGTTACAATGACTTAACATGATAAATGATATTTATTTTTAAATACCAAAAAGTTTCACTTAAACCGAATTTGAATTTTAAATTTGAATGACAACTTCCATTGGCTATTGATCACACATTTTTGTAACGCTATCGCTGGCTTACTCCCAAGGTCAAGCGCGTGTATACAAACTTACTTCAAAAACGTAATAATTAATTATATTTTACCTTACCATATCACGGCTAATATTTTTGTATTATTATTATAAGTTAGATGTAACCGGTTTCTCATGCGTCAAGAATCTTCCATTGCTTAATTAAAGAATAAAAAACGCGTGATAATATTACACACGATGGTAGACGACGGCGTAAATAATATTAATGATTATAATTTTTTATCAAGGTCACACTGAAAATAATGACGAACTCGGGTCTCGGGTATTATGTAAACACTCAGTCAATTTTGCACTGAAAACAGCTCTATCCCTTTTTCTCATGTGTTATTGTGTATCTCACTAGCGCCAATGAAAATATTACGTCTGCCGTACTATGTGATTATAGTATAAACATTCATCTGATACAGCAATTGTAACTTACTAAATTGCAAGATTTCCTGGATTTAACAATAACGAATATAATGGATTCTTTACGCGAACAAGTTATGATAAATCAATTTGTGTTAGCAGCTGGTTGCGCCCGTGAACAAGCTAAATCGTCGCTACAAGCTGCCCAATGGCAATTTGAGGTAAATTGGAATAATCCATGTAAACAAATAACATAATTATGAAATGGATTATTTTTGAGTATTTAAATCGATATCATTAACCGTATACCTACATTTACTACATGATTGTTATATTTTGTTGGTTGTTTTATGTTTGATCCATGTAATTGACCATTTACCTTGACCGTATGTGAAGTGAGTCTGATAGTGACAAAACGAGCGTAGAGTTGGTAAATAAGCGAACAATAACAATATATGAGTAATGACACAGATTCATTTTGTGTATCCTTTTTAGAAGTGTTTTATTAGATCATATTATTTCATAGGAGAATATTGTTTCTGTAACTAAAATATAATAAATACCCTAACTGTGGTGGAAAATATATTTTTTTAACAAAGTTGATTGTTAGAATAGAGATTTATAGTACAAGGTTTCTAAATATTCTATTTATGTTATATAACTTAATTGTAAATAATATCAAACATTATTTCTAAATTGCTATATCAAATATTTTGCTAAGATCACTATCATCACTAGATCAGAAAATCATAATCTGTATGGGACCTAAATTATAAAATATATTACCAAAGAACTTAATAAGACTGAATGCGACTTAAAATTAAAAAAAAAGATTTTAGACACTACTAAGTATTAGATAAAAAAAGTTAGCGAGTGTTTTTATGATTGCCTGTAGTGTTTAATCATTTATTATATAATTTTGTTATTAATGTTCATTTCACATAATTTTATTCTGTTAATCACTTCTGTTAAATATTGTAGTATATCTAAAATATTCAACATAGAATTAATCATCAACCACTTTAAGTAAATTTGATGAAATTAATGAAAATTGTATAATTAATTTAAAAAAAAACATATTAACCTACACAAGGTTAATATGATATTTGCATGCTGAAAAGGCAGAATATGTCAGAACCGTTAGAAGGAATAGGATGATCCATCTATTTTGTACCTATATTCAAGCAAATATTCTTCATTTCCTCATATCATATATAAGTGGAATACATTTAATAACTTATTAAAATCAAACTATGATATAATAACTTTATCAAACTTCTCCTTAAATTGATCTAGCATTAGTCGTCTTTAGGACTTGTCTGAGTTGAGTTTGAGTTGTGATTCCTATTCCGTTAAATTGGGCAAGTAATCAGAAAAGTACCTTTACCTATATATTTATGAAGTGTGTTTAAATTCTGCTAGATTTTCCATTGGAATGATATACAGAATGATTGTGATGATTCTGTGTATTCTATACCGAAATAATTTTCCAACCTATAAAGCTTTTTTTTAATTATTTTTTAAAACATGTTAGTATATATTAGTTCAGTTGATTGAGTTGGTGTCTGCATATCTAAATCTGCATCTCTTCAAAATGAGACCATAACTGATTATTTATGTGCAGCTTACTTATACAAAAATCAGCTTTAACTCTTATGATATAATATAAGATGAATGAATGAATGAATCAGCCTACCAACGCCATCAGTCCACTGTTGAACA
>LUGF01009500.1:63143-78994 GCA_001625245.1 Calycopis cecrops
CGCCAGGGGTCGCGGGTTCGAATCCCGCCTTGGTCATGGATTTTATTGTGGTTTATCTATGTATTTAAATGTATTTATATAATAAAAGATTTAAATATATAACTTAATATCTTAAATTTATAAAACATATTAAATATATTGTCCGTTGTTTAGTTCCCGTAACACGAGTCCTTAAGGTACATACCACGAGGCTAGACTAATGTAGTGTGATGTGTCCACAGATATTAACATTATTTATCATTATTATTCAGCAACTGATGACGCCGTGCAACACGCCGGCCACTCCCCCCAACTTCCCGGACGCGCTGGCGGCCTTCTCCCGTCTCTCCACCACGGGGAGCCCGGGCGTGGGCGCGAACATGGCGCCCCCGGTGTCCCCTCTCGCCACGCACCCCCCTCCGCAGTATCAGCACCAGCAGCAGCACCCGCAGCAGACCACGTTCGCCGGCGCTTCCAACCCTCAGAATTACTCACCTCTATCCTGCTCGACAGCTGTAAGTGTCCATACAATATATACATAAATCCAAAATAATACGATACAAATATACAAAATATTTTGCTGAGCAGAAATACATACGTAACTCCTCTCCACTCCCTGTGTTGTGGAGGTCAGTCTCTTTCGCCATCACATAATATGGTAGGTGTCCATATAAACGTGATAGGTGTCTAGAAAATGGGTAGAAACGTAAAAGAATGGGAAATTTAATGATACAATACATGTGCCCCCTGCACATGAGCGATCGAAGCAAATGCTTATCTAAAGTTTGAACCCATTAACATCCCACAATCCAGAAGCTACGACTCGCAAATCGCACGAAGCGCGTTAGCACATCTGTCGCTTTACGTCATATATGAGCAGGAGGTTCGACCCTCCTTCAAAATCTGCTCAAACCCCTGAAGGGTTTCAACGACAAACGGTTTGCCTACCTCTCCGCTGTACCTGCTTCAAATAAGATCGAAGTGTGAACGCTATTGCGTTACGTGCGATGTATGTCAGTGAGAGGACCTTAGTTTAATTGACTAAATTAACTAATTTAGATCTATGTCCCGTTGACGGATATTATAAACGATGAAGACATTTGTTTACATTATACAATGCATGAAACATTTCTGATAAGTTTATTTCTTTTTACTACAATAAAAAACGTAAATCTTATCTCGATTTTCAGATCCGCAGAGAACACATGCCAAGATAAATAGAAGATTTAGGTTAGGTACATGTATAATTTATTTTTTTAATGGTGCGCGTGGTGAACTGTGGACTTGTGATTATTCTGCGTCATCCACTGAGCTACAGTTTCAACACAAACGTTCTCTCTGTTCATAGTGGTTACTAATACAATAAATGCACTATAGAATTACGTTACAGTTTTTGATACCTTATAGAAGTCTATAACTGTGATTATAAAAGTTTGGTATCACTATTTACTTGTATAAAAATTGCGAATGTGGTTGTATAAATAATAATAAAAGATTTTGTTTTATTTTAAAGGTTTATCACTATTCATAATTACTTTACAATTTTGTAGGCTAGATATTATGAAAATTGAATTTTCGATTTACATTGTTGTATTCTAACAAAATTCAATCTATACAGCTTTTTTAAGACAATATCAATTAGTATCAGTGATTTGTTTTGAAGAATTATTCATTGTAATTTTTGCAAATCAATTAAGTATTGTAATATTAAATATAATACTAAAAATAAATATAAGTATGTAAAATCAAACGCTCTTATTATTTTTGTCTATAGTCATAAGTAGGTACTATATATCTTTTTGAGATAAATGTAGTTTGATAGGGAAATTATGTTAAAAAAACGGCATCGTCAGAAGAGTGATTTATTTATCAAGTTGTCTATATACATTTGTTTAAATATAATGTATAAATTGCATATCATCAAATTTGTTGATTTACAATTCATAAATGTTTTTATATTTATGCTTGCTTCCTATGTGTGTAATATTTGAGGAACAATACTTTACTTTTGGTGTGTTAGAAGAGCGCACATACTTTTTATTTCGTAGGTAGGATAGCCCTCGTCTGTAGACTGTAACATAAAAGGATCGTTTTCATTGCTAGTTAGCGCCGTACCTATACGGCATGCATAGTGAGTGGACTCGGTTTAAGAATGTAGGTATATTCTTCTACACATTTCTAATGTAAATGTTTACTGATGCATAGATACGGTTAGCTCGTATGGGTCCTATAGTATGCGTGAAGAATCTGCCAAGTCCCGAATGCGGGCTCTCGCTATCAACGAAAGTCCATATCCGCTTAGTAAGTATTCATCAATATTCACGCAACAATATTATTTTTATTATAATAATGATTTATTTAATAATAATAATAATTTAATATTTCTGTGCATTGTGTTCCAATATTAGTTTAGTAAAATATTTTCCAGTATTAATACATGCTAGTGATATAACGAATACTCGCATATTTTTCCATATTCGAATTTGAATGTGAATATCAGAAGAAAAAAACAATTTGAGGATTAGGAGTAAGATAATGAATTCCAGGTACATTTAATTCTTGTTTTGTTTACGAAAACACCGGTGCGACCGCGAGTGGAACATTAATGTCGGGTGAGTTCGTATCTACTCGGCAATTCTCGGAACAGCGCGGCGGAACGCGCTTCGTTCGAAAGAGACGTCGTCATCTAACCATAGACAATTAGCGCCAAATTTGAACAAAAACTAAAGTTTGTGGAAAACTGAATATCCGCATAATATGCGAATGTCGGTAGCAGACATTCGTATTCGCATTCGCGAATGTTCAAAAAGGATATTCGTATCACTAATACATGTCGACATCGCCAATCTTACTAGTATAAAAAATTAATATACCTATTTATAAATCTGATTGTTCGTAGTCCGTTCTCCATAACTTACGAGACGTAGGTCCGGTACATCTGCTCGCCAAATCCCTCAACGCAGGGAGAATGTATGCAGGCTTTTTAACTGTTGAGCCGCTTGCTGAACAAATAAACTATTTAGAATTTCTTAGTATAAATTGGGGGGTTGCAAACGAGTAAACGAATAGTTGCGGACAATTTTCCTGACAACCGACGCCCATAGACAGATGTTATACAGATGCGTTACGCCCTTCTTTCACTAATTTTGACTTGACTCCTGGCTTATACTTCTTATTCTCGTTAAATTTTAAAGTCAATTGTCATCATCATCAGCCTGTAAGGAGCTTGGACGGATCCACTGCTGGACTTACAGAAGCCTTTATTTAATTGCTTTACTTTAAGTTGTTTATAAATATCCAGTAATAATCGTCACCGAATATTAACTTACTTATAACTGGTAAGCTTGTTTTAGGTTCAACTGCATTCGATTGCCGTTGGATTGTAATTATGTCGCTTCCCGTTGGGCTCATAATGTTCGGTCGTTTGATGATGAACTTCATAAATATCTAGGTAAGTATAACAAATTAACATTTTTATAACTTTTGCATAATGTTGAGCCACACAATAATGTAGCTATGTACTCAGTGATTAATTTAACGGTAAAATATCAGATGAACGATAGTAGGTACCTATTTCCTAGCAATTGATTACCAAAGGAGGCTGGCGGGTTTCGCCCTAAACACCTACAGATATAAACCTTGTATGTAAAAAAAGTAGATTTTTAGTTTCTTGTCTTTCTTGCAGCACTTACATTGTGGAACTTGTCAGGGTCGAGAAATATGAATTTAATCATTTAGCCTCTAATGCGAATAGTCGAATCGTCTATGTATCAATTAATTAACATTTAATTAATATTTATTTATTTTATTTTACGCTGAACTATACTGATTAACATTCGAATCGGTTCATTTAATCAATATGATACAAAAGTACATTTAAAACGACTTTACTATATTTTATTGCTTCCTGTTATCGATTCTTTGCTAATCAAAAAATCTATCTCAATTATTTAGTACTAGATGTACCGTTCGCGCGTTGCTACGATACCAACTGATACGTCAGCATGTACTATCATAGCAATATATAAAATTCATTGGAATGACAGTGGCGCCATCTGTCGAAAATTAGTCGTACCAACATAGAAACCTTCGTGGGCGCATTCAGAACAACTTTACTAAAGTTCATCACATTCTCAAATGCATTATGCGTTACAATTCTAGAAAAGACATACAAACACTAATTTTTATATCATCATCATCATCATCATCATCATCTCAGCCACAGGACGTCCACTGCTGAACATAGGCCTCGCCCATAGATTTCCAAATCGACCGATCATTTTTATATATATATATACATAATACATTCGTGTTTGTGAAGCAATGGAAATGCACATACAAAATTTCAACCCAATCGGTCCAACCGTTTAGTAGTTGGCATACAGACAGCAGCGCCACCTACCGGATCCAATTGTATTTTTAAGCATCCAGGAAACCATCGAAATACCCATATAAAATTTTAACCCAATCGGTTCCATCGTTTAGAAGTTTAAACGGTTTCCCATGGGCATGAAGCATTTTCCCGTGGTAAAAACGTTAATCTGTGTTAATCTAGCATTCAAATGGTGACAGAATTTTTGAAATCAGTCCAGTACTTTTGGAGCCTATTCGTTACATACAACCCCACAAACAAATCTTTCCTCTTTATTTTATTAATATAGAAGTATAGATATAGATTTTAGACAAGTTATTGGAAAAAAAATTAAATCATGTATGGTTTCCTGATCAACAGTACTAGCTGGAATCCTTCGATTGATCCGTGTAGGTGACCTGGCCAAACTGCCCTAAGAAACCCGCCCGTCTCCTTTCCTATAACTAAGCTTACGTTGAAAATCAACACATTACACACCTCATTCAGTCTGGGGTTCTCACATATCCAAATCCCTGCTATAGACACAACCACAACGAATGCAGTGAACAACAAATAATTTGACGAATTTGCCATGGCATCAATATATATATCGCACAATTTCATATTTCATAAAATATAGGTACCCAATTTCTAAATATCAAATAGGCCTTTTTTTATGTCTTTACTAATTTAGTATTAGACTTTAGTTTATCATTACTTTTACGACAGCAGGCACAAACCAATTGACAATTTCAGTTGCCTAATTGCCAGTGACGTTTTTTGTATAGATAAAAGAGAAGAATGTAAGGATAACAAATCAGGTGTGCAAAAAAAGGTTATACTTGTAACTGAAAACATCATATAAAAAGTATTATAGCTACAGTAAAGTAAAGTATTGTACCTACTTACGTAATAAATGTAACAGATAATAATTACTTAATAAAAATAGGGACTGCCGATATAAGTGAAAACTTGAAACTGCCAAGTAACATTTAACAATGACCTGTATTTTGTAACGCACACTTGTAGCGCCGCTAGCTGTACGCTTTAGGCCGCTATCCCACTGGCGTTTTACGAGCGTTGACGTCTTCGTAACGTCAACGCTGCGCTGACGCAACGTTAACGTCGTGACGTCGCGTGGCAGTAGTTAACGTCTGCTCAACGCGACGTTAGCGTCGCGTCGTGCACATGGTGCTACATAAGGCGTACAATCAGAAACAAAATTGATTCCGACAAGGAAACACTACTGTTGGCTTTACTACTTCATCGACAGTAGGTAAAAGAAAAAGAAAATCTCATCGTCAGTTTTGGGAAAGCCCTTTATGGTTGAATCGATCACAAGAAAGTGAATATTTCGTACTGTAGGTATTCTATTAATATTAAAAATAATGAATCGGAATTTTATAAATATTTGCTTATGCCTCAAATATTGTCCATATTTGACGAACTTTTAGAAGTGATTCAAAAAGTTATGTAGCACCATGTGCATGACGTTAACGTCGCGTTTAGCAGGCGTTAACGATTGCCACGGGATGACACGACGTCAACGTTGCGTCAGCGTAGCGTTGGCATTACGAAGACGTCGGAAAGACGTCAACGCCCGTAAAATGCCAGTGGGATAGCGGCCTTAGCGTAGCTCCGCTTTCCTGTGATAAGTACGTAGATAAATATGAGTTCGCCTCAGCAGCGGTCTTATACTATTTTTCTGTCCTAAATGTAATTGTAAATGGGTCGTGGAGAGGCGCTGCTGAGTACAGGCTCAGAACACCCTAGTTTCTAGGCAGCGGCGCTGGGAGAGACAGATAATTCACTAATGTTTCTGAACGTCAGCCGTTCGATGCTCCTGACTCCTGAGTGACGATGGCCTCGTTCTGCGAGATTGTTACGCCACAGAAAGAGGTTCCAGAGAGAGGAGGAATTGGGTACGTATTCCACTCTGTATCCGATACCGAAATCGCTATTATTAGTTTGGCACCGCCTGCCTAATTTAAATCTAGAGTCAAGACTCCAGATAACATACCAGGTTGCTAGTACTTAGTAGATGTGGAAAAACGTAAATTTTCTATCATTGACTGTCGTCCCTATAAATCACCGTAACAAACACTCTGTTTTAGAACTTTTATTCGATATTGAAAGTGTCATGTTGCATTGCAGTCTAGTTGGGCCGATACGGTTGAGGACGCTCACACGTAACCGGCACCAAGTGACAGCCGTATCTCGTTTCGTAGCGTGTCTTTCCAGTGGCCTATAGAAGGAGCAGCAGAGAAACGTCTCTGTATAATCTCTATGCAGATGTTTAAGGGCGACGGTAGTTTTCAAAAAGCTTAAATTGCTTGTCCTATTCGCACAGTTAAAAAAAACCGGCCAAGGTGCGCGTCGGACTCACACACCGAGGGTTCCCTAACAATGGAAGACATTGTTTACCAGAAACTAAAATAACTTGGTTTTTCATAGCGTTTGTATGAACGACAAAGTTTTATTTGCGTTTTTTAATATGTGTTATTTCTCAATAACTAATAATGATATCTCGCTCAAACCAATTTTCGCTCATAGTTTTCATTGAGATCTACAGCATAGCATATATATTTTTAAGTTTCTCACTCCTTATTTTAAAAGTTAGAGGGGGGGGGGGGCACTAATTTTTCCACTTTGGAAGCGTCTATCTTTCAAACGATTAATTTTGACGAAAAATGGTTCTAGTAACCCTAATGTCATTTTCAAAAACCTATTCAAAGACATCCCTCACGTACAGGTTGGATGATTTTTTTTTAGATTCAGTTCTATTTATGGAGTGCCCCCCCTTTATTTCTTAATTTATTTATTTTTATTCAAAATTCTAATACCGGTTCACAGAATACATCAGCCTACAAAGTTTCAACTACGACGGCCATAAGGACGGACAGACATGACGAATCTATAAGGGTACCGTTTTTTGCCATTTTGGCTACGAAACCCTAAAAAACGAGTTACGACGACGCCACGCTACACGGGGACGAAGGCCTTAAATGTGAATGTTATTTTGGAACGTTGTTATTCTGTAAAAGGGGATGCAATCTCCTAATAACCACGGAAAAGTCCGGTCCATTACGGGGGTTCGGTGTCGCCAAAAGATATAATTTTACTTAATAAATATATTATCTTATACCTATATAAAATTTCTCATGCCACAACGGCAATACCGATCGACCGATTCTCACGAAATTTTGTTTTGAGAATCGGCCATCTCTTAAACGACTAGACCGATATTTACGAATTTTTTTGTGTTAAAAAGGATTTGAGAATGTTTTAGATTCACATATTTTCATCTCGATATTTTCACGGGATCGAAACTTAAGTACTTACGTGTGTTAGTTTTATATTAAAATCTCGTGTCACGTAAGATATTTGAGGTTGAACTCCTCCAAAACGACTCGATCTTTATATAAGCTATTTCTTGTGTAGGTTTAGTATGATTCCGGTTGATCTTAAAATCAGTCGTTATTATTATATTTACGGTATTCACTACCGTAAGTTTGAATATATCGAAACTACGTGGCGCAGCTATTGTTTTGTGTTATGTTTCTTCGATAAAAGATATATCGAAAACTTCTGGTCCTGGGCCGATTTTAATGAAATTTCGCAGAGATATGTTACTTTATCCCACGCCTTTATTTAAATATATTTTTAAATAAAGGCGTGGGCGTGGGCGTAATATAAAATATTAAATATTGAATACTAATAACTAGATATTACTAGATTCCGCCCGCGTGGATTTCGGACTTCAAAAATGATTCAAAATTTTAACTTATTATGTTATTCTGATATGAAAGCTATATTACTGTAAAGTTTCATAAAAATCCGTTCAGTAGTTTTGGTGTGAAAGAGTAACAAACATTCTTACAAACTTTCGCATTTATAATATTAGTAGGATTTTTTCAGTCAAAGTAACAATGAGCAGGTCAGCTAGTTTAAAGCCCGTTGATCTGGAAGATGTCAAGTCACTGAAAATTTGTGGATAACTAATTAAAAACACATTGTATAATTATAATAAAAGTATTTTACTATCAGAATCATTTAGACATTCCACAAAATATTTCATATAATCATTTTTTTCATAATGGTTTATTTTTTGATAAAATTCATATTTATGAATATATTTTACAATAATGCAATTGTTAATAGAAAAATCTACTAATTCTTATAAAGATGTTGGTAGATGATGGAGATATTTGAAAACAAATTATGAAAAGAATTTGATCTACAAAAACAATCAGACATTTAAATATACATCATCTCAGCCATTATAGACATCTTCTTAGGAATATGCACAAAAGTTTCAAAGTAACTTGCTAATTCATCTATAGTTACATCACAAGGTGGAGGCGGATTGAGAGCCTGTTGAGAACAAGAACTTGATGAATTTTTGTCCGATTCCACTTTTGGATTGTTTCTATCAGTCAATGGTTTGCTTCTTCTACTCTTCCACCATTTAGTGTGATCCTTTGGTTCCTTTGATTTCATATTACATATTTTCTTATCGGAAGATATACATAGTTGGTTGCATGTATTGACGAGTGTATGTAAATTCATCAGATCTGGATTCACTTTTTGGGTAGATTGACAAATTTGTGACATTCTCTCGTTTTTAATACCAACATTTTTACAGGTAGGTTGAGACAGTCTTAAAAAAGGTTCTCTTAAAATATTTGTTTTCTTTTTCGTATTCTTTCGCTTTTGCACCATACAAGAACATTTGGTGCTTATTGAGGACTTGTTTCTCTTCTGTAAAGAGTTAAAAAAGGGATTCTCTGTAGCTTCCTTTTTAATTGATTTGCTTGTTTCAATTTCTAAGCGTTCTAAATCTAATCCCAATGAAGTTTCGTCAGATGCCATTGCCAACTGCAAAATCAATGATACATGTTCATTTGATAATTTTTTTCAAAAGGAACACATAAAGGGTGCATCCCAAAATTTCACTAATGATGACCTTTCTTTTTGGTAATGCAAGAGTTTTTGGTAATGCAATGCAATTTTGGTAATCCTTTACGTAAGCTACCTAGGCTTCGCTACGCTTGGTGACTTAACGGTCAGTGTCGGGCTCGGCAATTGCACCTAACAACTAAAACCCTGCGGATACCTTCAGCCGCTATAATTAGAGAGTCCCGGATCTACAAAAACAGGATCCCTCTAGCGACAGGCCAGCCTCAGTGAAAAGGCCAGATTTCTCCTTTTCGCAACTCTCCGGCTGCCTCTGTACAGTCCCCACTGCTAACGTTAGAGCCGTGCAATGGGGTCAGGTTTCCATCCAGACCCCTGGCCCCAATACTCCAAAGGAGCACGCCACGCCGATCGTCCTAATCCACGCATCTGCTGATTCAAAGGGAAGGGTAAAGGACTCCCCAGCTGAGATGCTCATAGCCTGGCCTCCCCCCCAAGTCTGTCCGCCATAGCCTTGGGGATCATAGCAGCATGCATGCCTTCTACCACAACAAGGTGGGAGCATCTTCAGGAGTCCCTAATGGTGGTCTTACACTAGTCATCTCTTAAACACTTTGTTGAGCCCCGCGGTTTGACCCGCGTAAATCCCACATGAACATTTTTTCAGGATATAAACTTATCTTACATACCCTCTATGTATTCTCACGAAAATCGGTTCAGCAGTTTTTCCGTGAGGGGTAACAAACAAACAAACATAAAAACTTTCGCATTAATAATATTAGTCAGATAGTCGTTATAATTTAGTAATCAGTTTTCCAAACATAGCTTTAAGATCTAACGTAATAAGTAAAATAAGTAGAGTATTATAAATTTATTTAGAATTATAACACAAGTAAAGAAAAGTATTCTAGACCATGCAAAGTTTAATAAATACCTGTTGACATTACACTCCTCAGTAATGCTCCTTATCTATTTCTTTTTAATATTGTGATCTGATGTTTTAATACGTCTTTTTTCCCCTGGAAAATGCAGTATCAGTTGCAAGCTAAAAGAATAGAAGTATATTTATATCAACTGAAAGCACAAAGCAATTCTATATTTTCTTATGAAGTACATTTTGCCCTAAGTAATTTAAATAGATAATGGTGGCAGGTCATTACAGAAACCTGGCAAAGCTGAAAATTATCACAGGATCTATTAGTGTCTAGATGTAAGACAATGTCTAAAAAATCCAGCATTCTAAGGTGGATTAAAATGATTACACCTATAATTAATGTGGCAAATGCTTCTGCAAGGAGGTTTTATAATATCTGTACTAGTTGCCTTGTTTGTTGCTTATTACAACAATACTGATTGCCATGTTGAAAAAGTTTTTAACTAATTCAGTTATACAGGGTTAATTTTTGGTCACCGGCCATACTTAAAAATAAGGAAATAAACATCATTTCAAGGGTGTGTTTTAATTTTATCGTCGTATTTGTAATATTTTGTTACATAAACATCGATTTGAAACGGCCCGTAAATATAACTACACGCATTAGCACCCGAAGAGTGTGTTGTCCTCAACAGCTGATTGTGTTTCGCATCCTCTGCGCTGCACGCGGCGGCTATGGTAAGTTATGATACCCACACGGTATATATTTTCGTACGGGACAAATATATTTTTTATATTATTTTTATTATTTGTTTTATTTCATAAATCGAATGTATTATCTATTCTAAAGCAAATCTGAAAATTTGGCCGGTGACCAAAAACTAACCCTGTATAGTAGTATTTTTTACTAGAGCTAGCTATACTATTTCACTAGATATATTGAAAAATATCCCTTTAGGGAAAACAGACATATGTCAGGTTTAAGCAGGACATTTCAAGGGTACGCAGGTTAATCGGCTGGACACAAGTCATCCAGAATAACAATACAGTAGAACCTCGTTAAGTCGAACCTCGATAAGTCGAAAACCTCCAAATCTCGAAAAAATGTTTTGTTCCCTTCCCTTCAAACACGAACACAAAACAACACACGACAACACGAACACAAACACTTCTGTTAGTCGAAATAATCGCTGAGCCCCTCCAAGCCATTTTGGTACATATTTTCCCTCTATAACTCGAAAAATTAAATTTGACCTCTGTATCTCGAACATAGAAACGTTTTATTTTACAACCTGGCATAGAAGACGTGAATAGTACATGCGCTCCATGGGTTTCCATCAAAGAGGCGCGACCCGCATTGAATACCTTACGTAATTTTATAGAGCAAACCAGTAACTCCGAAGAAGATTTTCCTGCTCTTTATAGATTAGACAATGCTATAGATAGAGAACAACCAAATTATTTCAAGCAAAACAAAAATTACTGACTTTTTTTAATGCATTATTTTTTACTTTAAAATGATTGGAAATAATGTTGATTTATATGTAATACATGTAAATAAAAATACATATGTTTGTCACCTCTGCAAGTTGAATTTTTATTTATTATACCTCTCTAACTCAAAATTTATAAGAATAAACCTCAAACTCTTTATGTCGAATCAAAATCCGCCCAAGTCGAAATCCTCCATAAGTTGAAAACTCTATAACTCGAATTTTTTGGCGTCTCCCTTGATGTTCGACTTATAGAGGTTCTACTGTATTATCTATACAAGGCTGATATTATTAAAATTACTACTATTTCTAAAATTCATAGAAGTCCTAAGAAATATAGACTCAAGTTCAACATTTTAAAAGCAATAAAGTCTATTTGTGACAATGGTTGAATACTACGGCTGGGTAAAGGATCCATGTGGGTGGATCGTCAAGGGTGTTGGTTTGCCATTACGGGACTTGATTGCTATCAGTCAACTTGTTGTTTTAATGAATTGTATCAGGAGTCCAAAATGTTGTATGCAGTTTAAAAGTTAAAATTATCCATATATACCAAATTTTTTCTTTAAATTGTAAAATTTACAATTTTTTCATATTTTAATCATACCTATATTCAAAATTAGTTATTTCATTTTGTTTCACAGTGATAGTTATTTGTTTATTGTTTTCAATAGTCTATGAATTGTTGTTCCTTTCCTTATGTAAAAACTAATAAAAATTAAACACAATTATAATTAACAACCATTCTCTTCGTTTATCATAACAACATACATATTTAAATTTTGTGCACATGATGCAATTGTGAAAGATAGTTGAGGAATGTTACTAAATAAATATTTGTTTTTTTCATTAGCACTTTTAACATAAAAATACAGATATAACAATAACAACACATTTTCACAGTTCCCCAACGGAAAAGGCAGTGATTTATCATTAAAAATACACATGTTTGTTTTATTTTGAAGATGGCAATTGTGTTATGATTCCCTTCTATCATAAAAATATTTTAGTTACTTCTATTGTAGATTCATAGAATAATAATATGTAATAAAAAAGGTTAGTTAAATTCTAACAGCAACAACGTCGCAGTATTCTTATCCTTGCTATAAAAGATGAAATAAAATTACAAAATACAAACAATGACTTGTCAATGTAGCAACCTTTTTGCAATTTGTACAATAATGGCCTTATATAATTATAGATATGCAAATATTTCTTACTTATCAAAACTTTCTTTAAATATTCACGCTTAACACTTTTTGTTTACTTTATATAGAAAATTCAAAATACACGTTGACAAACAAATATTTTGACGACATTTATTTTTATTCGAAGCTTTCATTTGTAACTAGAAACGTCCCAAATCCTAGTATGTATAAATATCGATATTCCGATATATCGATTTAATTTTGCTCCCTGGTAAGCTTAGCAATCAATAATATAATCTTTGCAAATATCTAATGGATTACTAATTAATATATTATATGCACTTAGACCCCGTAGTTTTCACCAAATATTTTAAGGGAGGAGTTTATTTATACACAGGCCGATAATAAAAATCTATTTCGATGTGTAGAATGAATTCAAAATACACAAGTAAAAGTAAAGAAAAGTTCAGTGTACGAAACTTGAGGCTCATAATAAAATAACCACAAATTAATAATTAAATTGCTAAGAACTAAGAAATCTTTAGGTGATAGTGATTCATATTAGTTGATTTTTGGCTGCTAAATTGTTAGCATAACTTTTACACGTTTTACAACCTATTACATAAATATACAAAATAATCTCAGAACCATTATTATTTTACTAAAAAAAATGGCATGGCTGTAATCTGAATACTTTTTGTAAATAAAAAAATTGAAATGTAAAATATTCATCATGTTATCGATCAATATCGTTTTTAACTTTCAATTGAAAAAAGGATATCGATATGTCGTATCGATACTAGATATGCTGGGTGTTTTCCAATTATAGAACTAGAACTAAATTGAACCAAATATAGTTCCACAAACACCGAACCTGTCCTGCCCGATCAAGTAACGATATCTTATAATAAAAAATACAAGTGGTAAGGGCTTAAAACTGAACATTTTGAATATGAGATTAAAAAAAACTGCACAACTCTAGATTGTTGTAAAAATGTTTGAAAATTTATGCACAAGGGCATACTGAACATGCATATATCTTGGATAATGTGTGCAGCTTTAAGCCCTTACCCCTAGTATTTTTTATTCTAAGATATCGTTATTTAAGCGGTCAGGACAGGTTCGGTGCCACAAACTTATCTGTTCCGTTGGTCGCGTACGCGTAGACAGAGAATACTTGCTGGGAGGATTATTAAAGTCGATGTTTCACAGGTATAATTCCTCCAAGGACTACCTTTGTGATTCTGTGGATACTGGATGTCATTGTCACTTGTCACTTGTCAGTGGTTCGTTGATTGAATAGAAAGGTGTTTGATATTGATTTTCACGTAGATAAAATAATAATGGAACCTAATCCGGTAATTATTGCTGCTACTGCTAAACAAACTGCATCTGTAAGTTATTAATTGACTATATTGTTTGTAGTGATGATTATTAATTGTACATAGCGTAATAATAATATGTAATTTAATTTCAGCTTATATTTTTCCATGGACTCGGTGACACGGGGTGAGTGTTTACGTAGATTAGATATCTTTTTTATGAGTTATACTTTATGTAATTGATATTTCCTATTGCAGACATGGTTGGGCAAGTACAATTGCTGCCATCAGAGGCCCGCACGTTAAAGTTATTTGTCCGACTGCTTCTACAATGCCAGTAACATTAAACGCGGGCTTTCGAATGCCTTCATGGTTTGATTTAAGAACATTGGATGCTACGGCCCCTGAGGATGAAGAAGGCATATTACGGGCAACGAGCCTAGTTCACGGATTAATCAAAGACGAAATAAAAGTAAGTTTAAACACCAATATTTGCCTATAAAATATAACGCTGATTGACATCAAATGTAAAATATATATATATTTTTTTAAACAATTTAAAAGATTTTTAAAATTTTTAGGCTGGAATTCCATCCAATCGTATTATGTTAGGAGGATTTTCCCAAGGTGGAAGTTTGGCTTTACACGCTGCATTGACATATCCAGAACCTTTGGCTGGTGTGATGGCATTGTCTTGTTGGTTACCAAGACATGCAAGTTTTCCCCATGATGCAAAGGCCCCAAAAGATATACGTGTAAGTATTTTAAATATTTTGAAATGGTAGTTAAAATATGAGTAATATGGATAAATATGGAATTTTGGAAAACAAATCACAATGGTTTTTTTTATAAATTCTATTATGAGGCTGTCCTTGTTGGCCTAGTAATTCTAGTTTAATATTTAATAAAATGCCTCCAGTATAATTTGTATTGATTCATTTTCGTTTATTAATATGTATTTGTACACTCATTTCATGTATAATTAATGTTGACTAGCTGAATATCTTAAAATTGTTAATAGGCTATTGTTTGCTAAATATAGCTTTATAAGTCATCTATTGATTTACATTTCCTTCATATACCATTTCTACAATGTTATAAGATCCATGCCCAAATAATTATGCAAGAAATAAAAATATATTTCTATGGTGGAAAAGAAGAAAATAACTGATGATACTTCAATTGTTATTGATTACTTTCAAACCAAAATGTAAGTAATTAATCGTAACATTTTTATTTCATCCAAGGTACTCCAAGCCCATGGCGACTGTGACCCTGTAGTGCCTTTCAAATGGGGACAGATGACGGCATCATTCTTGAAGACCTTCATGAATAGTACTGAATTCAATACATACCAAGGTCTATCACACAGCACTTCTGAGACCGAACTAGAGGATATGAAAAGATTCATTTTAAGATGTTTGCCTGCAATCCAATAATAAGTGAAATCATTGCTTCCAATAAACAACAGAAGATGGGATAATTAATCAGTTGTATTAAATTATATATTTTCAAAAGACGTAATAATATATAGTATTATTCTTCTCATGAAATTAACCAAATATTGTATGTAAGTCAAGGCATAATAATAAACTGTAAAATTAAATAGTCTTTTTATTTTCTGAATCCTTGCTATTCTTCAATTATTACAGCCTGCATGCAGCGGCTGCTAGCAATACGCTAGGTCGTTCGCCCTAATTTGGGGGAAGTCCCACAATGCACTTCCCTACAGGGTAGCCACTATAGAACTTTACTGCCATTGGTCCT
>LUGF01009500.1:93300-103554 GCA_001625245.1 Calycopis cecrops
CCATACGATCCGCTCACCGCGCCGGTCTCTCTCTCACTCGCGCGTCGAGTATCGAGTGAAAGAGAGACAGACGATCCGCTCACCGCGCTGCTGAAGGTCGTGAACGCGCTGTTAGTCATTTTATAGAGTTAAATTGATGCACAATATAATCATAAGTTATATGTAAATCAAATGACTTATTATTCTTATGATCCCATAATAATCTTACTATATCTCAATTATAACATAAATTATTTTTATTTGTAGGAGTTGAGAGATTGTAAAAGTCAGATGACGGATCTTACGAACCAGTGGTACCAAGCGATCAGGATATCGAACGACCACGACACCGACGAGGACGACAGCCTCCAACCCAGCTCACTGTCCAACTCGCAGACCCATCTACAACGGGGAGTGTAAAATCTAGAAAATGTAGTGCAATATTTTAATGTTATTGTTAAAAATAAGTTGGTATAATCATTTTGGCTCTTTGAATGGGTTGCTTTTGGTAGGTTTATTGTTTATATTTTTCTTTTATTGTAAAGGCATATTTATAATAGGGGAAATCTATTTTTTAATAGGCAATTTTCATAAACATTCAGTAGAATGTTATGGTAGATTTGTCTAGTTCCTGGCAATATTATTTAAAGTATTAATAAATTTAAAATTATTTGTGCATAATATTGTATTAAATACATGTAAATATAATTAAATGTTGGTTTTAAATTAATTTAGTTAAATTAAAAAACAGAACTTCATATGATGAATTAAAATGTTGCCATAGTTAAAAAGATTATTGAAACTGTGCCACGAAAATCTTAGTCCAGTATTCAATCTAGGTGATAATTTATAGATTGTCTCTTTCTATTTATGAACCAAGGATCAGTACGTAATTAAGAATACACCGTGAGGTGACAAATTAGATACTTTATTTAATTCCAAAAAGCTACTTATTTATGTGCATTTTCTTACTACACTTCTTATTCTTTGAATAATTTTTATTATGGCCGACAAACTACTTTAAATGGTGCATTTGTACAGCACATTTAGAGATTTTATAGGCACATATGTATATCTATCTCACATTTTGCTTACAAATAAAATAACTGGGTGTCTCATATGTTTTAACAGTGTGTCTCGTTTAGTAAGAGATCTTTACTAGTTTACTTATCATTTTTTAATAATAATTTTCAATTGCAAATTGGAATAGAATTATGTACAGTGCACAGAAATGTATGATTATGATAACATGCACGTTAAAATTATTATTTATACAAGGTTGATAAAAGCGATAGGCATTAAATTAAACCACACATTTAAGTGCCTACAGTTAATCGGAAACTATTTAAAAAAGTTTAAGACAAGTAAGTATACGAAAATACTTTTTCCTAACAAGTTAAATAACTAAAAAATGTAGTCATGCTTTGTACCGGCGCGTACAACCAAACGGACGGGCGAATGACCCCGGCCGCTTATATTCGACGATCAGCAGGCGTACAGAGTGTACGAATTAAGAAAATACTTGATCTGATTTTTCTTGTGTAGCCTGGAAATGATACACTAAATATGTGGTTTTATTTAATGCCTCTCACTTTTATCAACCTTGTATACTATTAATTTCTTCGTAAAGTGTAACATGTGCCACTTTGCAAAACAAACCTTGTAAGCAAAATTTGTCGTTATTAAAATAAATGTTTGATTTAGTTGATAATAACTTCCGTCCTTGCTGCTGAGGCCTATTTATATGTATAATTAATTATATAACATTTTAATACAGTAAATGTTAACGAAAATCACCGCTATTAAAACAATAACAAATATTAGCTTAAATTTCATGTACATTGCTGCTAGGGTTTCTCGTTTCTCGACCTTTTTTATTTCCCGGAGCTCTAGAATTCTCGACCACTAATTTCCCGTGAATTCCCGGGTTGTCGAGAAATATTAAATTTTTTTAAATGCAATATTCAACAACATTGACTAATCAACGACATTTATTTTAAGTTTCCACTATAGAAAACTATAATTAAGCGAAACAAACTCTAGCGAAATCTTTTAATCATTATTTCTAGAAATTATTAGGATTGAATAGTCTTTTTCTTTGGAAAAAAAAATAAAATATCTTCTAAAAACAATGTCAGCACTATTAATAATTAATCTTAGATTACAATCACAATTTGAAGCGGAAATTGCTTCAATAGCTAGTCCACTGTCTTGTTATTAAGGAAATAAGCCTTAAAAAATATGAGGGCATTTATAGCATCATCTGACAATCCGTTTCGTAGTTTCGTCACAAAGTATCCAGACAAGGAGAAAAGCCATTCATTTTCTGTCGACGTAGGCTTTGCTGATATAACAGCTATATACAATTTTTACCGTGTAACCAGCTAGCTATACATGGTTATTTTTTAGTCACCGGTCAAATTTTCAGGTTTGGTTCAGAATCAATAATACATTCGATTTATGAAATAAAAAATATTAAAAAAATAATTAGATACAATTACTTTATCCCATGTTGTAAAACATATTTCTTGGTCACCACGTGCATCAACACTCGCGACTCACCGTAGGCCGACGTCACTGACCTTGAAGTCTAATAACAACAATTCGATGCATTTTAAAGGACTATTTCAAATAAATTTTTATTTGATAAAATATTACAATTAGACGATAAAATTTAAAACACACTCTTGGAATAATGTCTACTTCCTTATTTAAAAATTTGGCCGGTGGCCAAAAATAAATAATAACCAGCCTGTATACAATAAATACCAGTATATCAGTAATATCGCTCATAGTGTCTGTGACAGTCATTTTAGCGGGGCGGGCCACTGTTGGTTACTGGCACACAGCTTGGAAAAACGCGCGCGAGTGTAAGAGCGCTATTAAGTTTATAAAATTTTTGACAGAGTTTCTCATTTCCTCGATTTTTCTCGTCTCGAGTAAATCGGAATGTCCCGGGAATTCTTGATTCGATAACACTCGAAGAGAAACCCTAATTGCTGCTTTAAATGTACTATTGTTACTTAATATGATTTTTGACTGTTTATTTTTATATGTGATAGTATTATTAAGGTACGTTGTTAACGCACACTATTATTTTGGTTGTGTCAATTTAAGTACAGGTACATAGTATTATTAAATTATTATTGTTTAGTCAAACGCACCTAATATGCTTTTATTCTGATATATTATTGATAACTTATATATACGTAAGAACATAAATTTTGTGAGATTATTAAAATACAGTAATTTCATACAATCCCATGATTGGCTGTTTGTATAGTAATACAAAAAATTACGTAATTTATTTTTATATATAAAAGGTATATTTTTTGATGAGGAATTAGGAAAAAAATACACTTTAGCTTATGCTCATATTTAATTAAGTTAAAAAAGGTTAAAAGCTAAGCACCAATTTATATTTGATGTATTAAAGCAAATATATTTTCACATATTACTGAAGATAGTATTATTTAATAAGTAGTTTCATTTTCTTATTATTGTTTTTTTCTACACATAGTGACATAGATCATTCCATTATTATTAATAACACAAATATTTAGAATTTTGTAATATGCTATTGATATAATTCAAAATAAATGTTCCTGTTTTATTGAGTATTAAGTTGGTTGTTTTATTTCTATTGAAGGAAGAAAAGATTAGATACTATCAATTTTTTTAAGAGTAACATAAAATAGTTATTATTTAGTACATATTTCAAGCACTAAGTCTCCTTAGCACATAAAATATTTACAATTAAGGATTATATTTCACTGAATCTTGAGACTTGGTTACATTGGTAAATAAATAAATAATGAATATAAAAGAATACCTAGGTATAATTTTAATTACTGAGATACCTAATATTCATTACATAATATCATTCTTCATTTTCTAAATTTATGTGACTCCCAAATTTACCATATAAGTGTGCTTTAAGCTCACTCATTTGTGATTTTAATTCTTCACACTTAGATTCTATTTCAGCAATTTCAGCTTGTCTTTTAGTTTTGTTGTCTTCTAAGGATTTCTGCAAGAAATAAAATTAATTTAGTCATATTATTTTTGTGAGCTTGATAAAATTAGCATATTGTACAAATATGCCCATACATTCTAGGATTGCCAGTTCGCTGAATGTAGCATCCCCAACTTACATGCATAAACATTATGATTGCTTAATTGTTGTGACTTTTACTAATAAAAATATTTTGTACATGGTAAGTCACATCCCATGAGCCCCAAGAGTAACATTATAACATCACTAGTAAATATGGGAGTGCTGGACAATTTTTACATATAAAGAATCTTACCAAAGTATCTTCTAAGTTTTGGCAAATGAATACTTCTCCCACCAGATAAGGGATTTTCTCAGAATCATCGGCAAGACTCAATTCCTCCACAGCTTCTTCAAGATTTTTTACGTCATTTAATATAATTTTTAATTCATCTTTTAAATCATCCACTTTCGCATTCAGCCTAGCAAATTTATTAATCTTTTGTTGATCTTCATAAGATATGTGTACATCTGAATCCTATGACAAAATTAAATATATGAAAATCTAAATATTGTGTTTGGCTACATAATTCAAAAGTACTTGATTAGTAGTAGTAGTAGTAGTACTTGGTTAGTATAAGTAAAGAAAATTGGGTGGTATTGATGGAGATTACGGTAATTATATGTTAGGCAAATATTAATAATTATTTATTTGGTATGTACAAATGAAGAAATAGTCATAAAATATAAAAATTCTAAAAGATGCACCTTCGCAAAATTAAAGTAAATTCAAATATTTTAATACTATTTAATTCGTACCGGTTGGAAAGTTCCTTTTCCTGAATTAGCCATGGTTAAATTATAAAATTTATGTGGAAATAGTATTGACAAAATTAATATAGTGTATTTTTTGTTACAGTTGTGCTTCGCAAAGGTTAGATTTTATTTCAAATGACAGCTAGTGACAGTTGTCAAAACTTTTTTCTAAGGCTTGGTCTTGTGGACAGCAGGGTAAAGATAAAATACCATACCGCCTCCTTTTTAGTAATAAATATCAAACTCAAATCTTGACATTTAACAGCAAGGAAGTAGCAACAGGTATAAAAATAAAAGTCACAACGTATAAATTATCTATGATGACAACATTATGAATAATTTGACTAAATTAATTGTTTAGTCTTATAAATTGAATAACGACTGGCCGCGTACAAACATTGCTCGTTGTCACGTTCTGCGCGTACAAGCAAGAACACGAAACAATCTATAGAATGGCACGATTCGCCTAAATGTTGGTCTCTTCAATTAATAAATTTTAATATATCCTGAAAAATATTAATTTAAACATAAAATAATTCCTTTTTATGTACTTATAACATAAAAAAATAGTATTAAGTGCTAATAATTCAATTCAATTCATAATTTATGTTGAGAACTGACTTAAAGATAATCATTTTTTAATACATTTTAACACAAGTTAAACGGGTCACGAATTTTGGCGATCATAAAAAGAGGCCTATGTTGTAAAGCGGATAGATGATGGTGAGAGTCTGACCAACGAGTCATGGCACATAAAAAAACCGACATTCAAAAAATCGATATGGCAGTACAGCACATTTAGCCAAAAAAGAAATTTGATACTTTGTAATAAATATTATATTAAATTTTATTTATTTTTGGAAAATGTAGCTTCCTCTGTCTACGTTGTTTAGTAAGGGATAGTGCCATGTTGGCTGCAATGCAACGGACTTTGCAGCCAAATCGGGCCGGCCTCGGGACGAACTAACCTGATCTCTTCTAACCTGATTGTGGTTGAAGATCATTGTAAGCAACATGCTTCTGCTTCAAAGCAGTTTATACTTTTAATCGGTTTGGCTATTGTAACAAGCTATAACTTCCTTATAAAAGACACTAAGACAATATTTTATGGTAGCTTGACAGATATTGACGACTAATTTGAAACATAAAATTATCGCCTTCCGAAGAATTCTAAAGAAATGCTTGTGACTTTCTAGTATATTACTTTGCTCTGTGCTTGTGACTCTCTGGTCACACTCTAAATGGCCGTGACTGCTTGTTTGTTGTTGTTACAAGATCTAAACATTTTAATAAAAAAATAATAAGTATCAAATTGTTTTTATGGTTATTAAACAGATATTGACAAGAGATTGAAAAATGATCAAAAAATGCTATTGCCACGACTCACTGGCCAGACTTTATTGGCGACGATAACTAAAACGACTAGAATTAATATTTTAATACATCTTAGCTAGCAGCGCTGTGTTGACGCACAGCTTAACATTTAAAACTTAACGAAGAAGTTACAGTATATCTGTACATTTTTCCTCTGGGAATGCCTTTAGACATGCCCTCATATTGGGAAATTCCTGAGGAGTATCTGGGACTCGGGAGCCAAGAGATGCTCCACATAGCCACAAAACCCTAGCGGTATAGCGTGCGGCCACGGAAGCGCGTGAGCATATTTTCGTGGCCTTGTTCGTAGCCTATCCTATAAAAATCAAAACAATGCAGGTAGGTCGTTAGTGTGTTTGGAGGCACTGACTCAACCTTCACCCTAACTACTTTAGTACATATACTTATCTATGACCCTAACTAGGATTGTAGAAGTGACTGCGGATGCTTCTAAACTTCTTTCTTAGGATTTATTATTATTATTGGGGCACACGCAAGGCAATGTATACAGCGAGTGTGTGTCTTGAGTGTTGGATTATTGCGCTAGTCTCGAAAGATTAGGAAAAGGAAACAGGCGTGCAGGTACAGTTGGCGAGGATAGCTGAAGGGCTTCTGCTACTTTCAGGGTGGTAACTTCGTACTCCTAAGATTAGCGGATTCTCGTGATTCAGTCAGTGCCGGATTAAGCCCATCGGGGACTCTAGGCCATTGGGATTTTGAGGCCCTCCGTATTTTTACAAAAAAAAAAAAAATGATGTTTATTTTTGCATTTTTAGAATTTAACTTGCGTGCCCATATGATCCCCAAGGCTGTTGCGTTGCAAGTTAGGACTGTTCAAAGGCAGCCGGACAGTCCCGACATGTCGCTGGATGGATTCTGTTGCTTATAGATCCGGGACCTTCTGAACAGAGCGACTGAAGGCACGACAAGGGGTTTAGTTGGTAGGAGCAACCTAGTTGTAGGTTGAGCTACCCGGGCTGCTGGGTATCTTACATAAAGATATTCCCCTGCGTTACCAAAAAAAAGGTATAATGAGAGTAAAGCTTTGTGTGCAGGCAGACTGTTAGTGGCGGACTGAGTTTGAGGCGTATCGGTTTAGTACGCCCTTTCATATATTTGAAATGGTGTGCCCACAGTTTGCTAGATTTGCGGTCAATTTACGCTGTTTGCAGCGTTTAGCACGCCGACTATCTCAGTTAGTGGCCGATTCATAGCAAAATAAACATAGCAGTTTGCTTGCGAGCTACGAAAATTGAGTTTGCAGCTAACTCGAATTTCAGTTCGCCACAAATTTCCTGCTGTCTCAAATAGTAACTGATGTAGACCTCAAAGAGTCAAAAAATAAGAATACATGTTATATGAAAGTTCAACTTTAACAATGATTAAAAAGACACAGGCAATTCTAGAGGTAATATGCATTTCAAAACTTCTCTATCTATCACTACTCATGTCTACGATATAACGAATTGGTATATTACCTTTAACCCTTTGAATACATGAGGTATCAAAGAAAATTCAAACAATAGAAATAAATACAAAATTATTTTTAATTTAAATAAAAAAAGTTAAACACAGCACCTCGATTACGTATACACGCCAGGCACCTACAGCGTATATCTTTTTAGGCTTGAGTATAATGTGTTCTTTGGTTTAGGGTCATTTCTACTTTGATTTTTGTATAAGTGTCCTCTGTTCTCTTCACCAAACATTCTTCTTTTGAGCGTGTTGTTACCTCGTACACTAACTCTTTAGCACATCCCCAGACATAAAATCGAGAGGTGTTAGGTCTGGGGAACGTGCGGGCTGGCTGACTATCGGAACACAGCACGCGGAGATCTAAATAACTGTTTCCCTAATTCGTGGATTGGGAGACAGGGCCCCATTGAATGGCCCACTTGATTTGTCCGGCCCTCTATTAAACAGCCTATATAAAAAACAAGCTCGAGCTTGTAAGCACTATTTCGGTATTTTAGCACGCTATTCGAAATTCAAAAACTTGGATACAATAATAATCAAAAGAATGAATATATTATAATATACCTAGAATTGGTAATGGATAGTGTTTGAAAAAAAAATCAAAATAAACTAATCGTGATAAATAAATTTGAATTAGATATGTGTTATCAAAATTTAAAAAAAAAGTATCGAAATTTGAAATAAAAAAAAATACGTAAGATTTTTGAGGGGCTCCAGGCTATGACTTAGTCCGGCCTAATTGTAAATCCAGCACTGGATTCAGTGCATATTTATGAACAGTTCTTGTTTGTCAGTAAAATGTGAATTTACATAAGGTTACTAGAGTGCGCGCAAGATAACTTTGCGCGCGGCCGAAATCGGAACTAACTCGTGTCCGCTGTCTTGTCAATATTGTATTATATTGCATATTTGACAGGTAATTATTAAGGCTGCCATAACAATTAAACTTCCCTCATTATCTGGATATGCAATTAACTTTTTTTAGTAGATAATTATTAATATCACGTAAATATTATGCACAAATGCACACTTAGTCATTGAGTTATATTATGTACTACTAGAGAATACATCTCAACTAGATTTTGTGTCATACGTATTAGAGTCCTTGTCTAAATGTGACGTCTTTGAGTACAATTTTTATTTCATAAAATGCCTTCGTGTGTATTGAGATATAGTTCAAATAACTCAAGAAACATTAGTAAAAATCAAGGAGTGACCTTCCATCAGTAATTTAAACACATTTATCTTTAAAATACGCTTGATTAAATTATTTTTACATTTAATCACTTTTGGCAAAATGATGGCTCTTATTTACACTCAAAATGAAGTAAAACGCCGACTTCGACACACACTCTTCACACCTGACGTAAACGACAAGACGGCAGACACCAGTTAGTTCCAATTTCGGCCGCGCGCAAAGTTATCTTATGTAAATTAATTATAACTTTATCGAAATAATAAGATACACTTTATGTCAATGATTGGAAACGATATTTTTATTCTCAAAAATATGTCAAATATGTCATAATATATCAAAAATATGTTGTAAATAAATAGAGAACGATATTTTTTTTGTTGTTTTATTAAACACTTCATTCTATCATTCTAATAAACCTTTTGTCGCTTCTATAGCTAAACCGCATATTCTATGATTTATTAGTAATTCAAGGACAAAACTCTACAAAATATAACTATCTCTTGCTTTTACATACGTTCCACATTATCTATTGCAGTCGAAGTTGACGTTTATTATAATTTGATTTGTCATTTTAAATTTAACAAGATTTGTCATTTTGTCGACAACGGAACAATATTTGAACGCCGCCTACTATTAACGTAGCATATCTATTCTTTTGTAATATCATTGGTAATAGTACTATTAATTGTATCAACTATAAGAACATAAATTTAGTTGCATACGACCATTGCTGTGGTTGTGTTCCCAACTTCCAATCATTGGTGAAAGGTGAAATTCAGTACTTAAACTGACAACATTAAGTACGCCACCCGTCGCGCGCAGAGTTATCTTGCGAGCACTCTACATGTCTTTTTCAGATTCTAAAGAGTATTCTCTATTAAGATTTTATTTCCAGAGTCAACTATTATTGCCTATGTAATATGCAGTTATTTATGTAATTCATATTAGATCCAGCATTTTACAGTTACTTGCCAGAGCTCACAGGAATTTTTTTTTTTATTTTATTTTATTTTTAAGGAACACAAACAGTAACATTAGACATTTTTAAATAAATCGTATAAAATAAAACTTAAACCAAAACTGTGTCCACTAATAATTAAAACAAAATTAACAGCATCCGCTAAACTACGTTAAAGTTAATGGCTTACTAATAACAAAACAAAGAATAAAAAAAAGAGAAAGAAATTGAGTAAATCAATATAAATTAAAAAATTTTGATTATAATAAATTAAAAGTATAAAATCTAAGAAAATAAATTTGTGGAGCTATGAGATTAAAAATACAAACAAAAATCAAATATAAAAAAAAAAATACAAAACAAAGAAAAAATACATTATACATTACATAAGTTGCATGTCAATTCCCTAACCTTGCTTTTATAAGTATCAAATGAGCACCAAAACTGATCGATTGATTG
>LUGF01009500.1:117872-132515 GCA_001625245.1 Calycopis cecrops
CTTTTTGATGGCACCCGGAGGTTTTAGTGTATTCGGTTTGTCTAAAAACCGGTGGTAGTGCGTAAATGCATTTCTACTACCTTGGTTAATTTAGTTGCGCGTCAAGATTCCTGTTACCCTAAGATAAGGTCCAAAGGAGAGCTGTGAGACTTGTCGACGATCCTATACTTACGAGCGGTATTGAACCTTTAAGTCTAAGGAGAGACTTTGCCTCCTTTTGCGTGTTCTACCGCTTGTATAATGGGTTGTGTTCCGAGGAATTGTTTGATATGATGCCCACGGCCACTTTCTATTACCGCACCGCTCGCCATCGACAGGGAGTTCACGCTCACACATTGGAGCCCAAATGATCCCGTACAGTTCGATTTCAGAGGAATTTCCTCCCACGGACCCTCCGATTGTGGAATAAACTCCCTGCCGAGGTTTTCCCTGAGGGCTACAATATGGGGTTCTTCAAGAGGGGAGTCAATAGGTTCTTAAAGGGTCGGCAATGCGCATGTGATGCCCCTGGTGTTGCAAGCGTCCATAGGCTACGGTAACCACGCACCATCAGGTGGGCCGTATGCTTTTTTGCCACCATCGTGGTATAAAAAAAAAAAAAAATTGAGTCTGAGGAGCAGACAAAGATATATGCAACTGCTCTCGACCAACCGAAAACCTTTGTTTCGTGTCGTTTGTGAGGGTCTGGATGGGATAATGGAGGGCAATCGGTCTGCTCAATCAATTTGCGGATGTCTGTGGACATAGCTTTGGTAGTCAAAAAAAGTTCTGACTGGTCCAACGCCTTTTATGCTATGAAACAAAATTAAGCCAGCAAGAGGGACCAGTGTTGCGCTGCATACATGCATGAAGTCGAACCAGGTCAGCACGACCGGGGAAGTACTTCTCGCTTACACTACATCTAAGCAAAGTACTGTGTGTAAGTAGCCGGTGGAGGTGTGGGGAGGAAGGAGGGCAACGCATCTGAATAACCACCATAAGGATGTCGGAAGTCATGAAATTGGCTGCGACTGCTCGTTTGACCCCTTACAATATTAAAAAAAACAACTCAATGGCTATTACAAAAAACCGGCCAAGTGCGAGTCCGACTCGCGCATGTTGGGTTCCATATCATTCATTATCTATAAAAAAAAACGTATGAACGACAAAGTTCTATCGGCGTTTATTTGAAAATGTATTATTCCTTAAAAACTAATAATGTTATCTCGCTAAAACCAATTTTCATTAAAAGTTTCCATTGAAATTTGCAGCATATATATTTTCTAGTTTTCTCACTATCTTAGTTTAAAGTTAGAGTGTAAAAAAGTTAGTGTCATTTTTCACTTTGGAAGCGTCTATTTTTCAAACAATTGATTTTGACAAATTGGTTTTAGGAACCTTAATGTAATTCTTAAAGACTTTTTCATAGACACCCCTTACATAGAGGTTCGCTGGAATTTTTTTTTTTAAATATATTTCTATGTATGTAGTCTCCCTCCTTTAATTTTTAATTTATTTATTTTTATTCAAAATTAATATCTGGATCGATATCGAATCTGTAAGGGTTCCGCTTTTACCATTTGGAAATGGAACCCTAAAAATCGGCCAATGACGAGTTTCGGTGTGTGAGCCCACCTCGCAAATCGTAATACGAGCACCAGAACCAACGAGGGATATAGGTGTATCCGCTCTATATAGGTGAACCACACAAGCAAAGATTTGCTTGACTTTTCTTGTGCTTCGTGATCTATAAAATCTAATAAACGTATATTAGTTATGAAACTTACTTATATTTGCGGGAGCCCACACACATTTTGTATGAAACAAACTAACATGTATAAGTTGGGAATGATTTTTTTCAGTGAAATAGTTATAATTTAGCAATTTTTGGAATTATTCCTACGTTCCTACAATAAGTTCTTATTTATTATTAAAATTTTACAACTCTAGAGTCTAGATCAGTGATTCTTAACCTTTCAGTCCTTAGGGACTATTTGACAAAATTTCCTTTATGCCGTTGACGTCACCAACTAACTGGGTTGTCTGCGCCATTATGAAAATTTTGTTTATTGATCTGGTGGTAATGGCATGGCTCGTGGACCACTTGAGGTGCTTCCAAGGACCACTAGTGGTCCGCGGACCACCGGCTAAGTACCACTGGTCTAGATACGGGAAGTACCCTATAGGTTTTAGAAAACCGCGATTGCGCACAAAATTTGTGCATAAAAGGCTTTAACTTTTTATTTCGTTGATTTGTTAATTAAATTTTTTCAACAAGAGGTAACAGACCTCAGTATTTTACATACATTTTAGCTTGATCCTTTTACACGTTTGCGGGATTTGACAGATGTATAGCCAGACGGATAAGGAAGTAATCCTATAAGGGTTACGTTTTATTTCTCTTAGGTACGAAACCCTAAAAACGAAAAAAACTTGTTACGGCGTTTAATGGTGTTGACATATCCTGTCGGCGTTCTTACCGGACACCGCTTAACCTTCGTTAAAGGTCCACCAATCTAGTAACGACTAGTTAAATATGCTCTTCACGTTGAAGCCTTATCATGGGGTCAGTAGCCTACGGTGTCTCCGCACCTTGAGCGAAGACCATTAAACCAAGGGGGCTCTTTGAATAACATAGTAGAGATAAACGAGTTGAGGAAGACAGAGGATGAGGAAGTGGCTCCGTAGTATCTAGACGTAGCTGGAGTGTATTATAAAGCGGGACAACTCCTATTTGGTGGCCAGGTGGAGTCTGAGGAGAAAGATTAGCCACCAAAGTGCCTTGATGATTAACAATTACTTCTACAAAGAAGGAACTACTGACACTCGCCACTTTAGAAGGTAGTGAAGTCAAAATCTAAATCAAAATCAAAATATTTTTATTCAAAATAGGATTTTAAAAATTGCTTTTTGAAAGTCAAAAATTTCATCTACCACCGGTTCAACCCTAGCCCTGACCTCAAACTCAGCGGGCCTCATTAATTATAGATTTATCTAAATATATAAACTAATACATTCTTAATTATATACAATACAAAATATAATTTACTTTTATTTTTGTATAGAAGTAGCCTGGGAGGAGGATACTATTCCCAAGGTGTGGTGTCGGTCAAAAATCTATTACTTTGTAATATCCCTTACCACACAAGTGTTCTTTAACTACTTTTTTAAATTTGTTGATTGAGAGCTTTTGAACGCTTTCTAGGATCTTGTTGTAGAGGCGTATACATTGACCCCTAAAGGAATTCTTTACTCTGCTCAGTCTATGAAAAGGTACATCTAGTTTGTGTCTGTTCCTAGTATCTATATCATAATTAGCACTTTTCGCATTGAATTCAATAATATTCTTTCGTACATACAAAACATTTTCTAAAATGTATTGAGAGTGAACAGTCATTATCACAATTTCCTTAAATTTATCTCTAAGTGATCTAGCTAGTAAGCTAGTTTATATATTGCCCGAATAGTATAATAGCATTTATGTCTGCAGCATTTCCCCAAAGCAGTATGCCATAAGACATAATGCCATGGAAGTAACTATAATAAACTAATTTTGCAGTTTTGAATATACTGCAATTTGTCTAATTTTTTTAACTGCAAATGCTGCAGAACTAAGTCTATTCGCAAGTTTATTGACATGGGATGATGAAGTGCAGAAGCTTAATTTCATGCCGCTACATCCCCCACCCCGGGCAGGCATGGCGCATCAATAAATAAACAAATAAAAAACACTTTATTTAGCACCAAATAACTTTTTATTTGTCAAATAACAAATAAGTTCAGCAGTAGACGGCTAGGTAAAGGCTGATTCGAAAAAAAGATAAAATAACAATAGCCCAAAACTTAAAACTAGATAGGTACAGGTACAAAAAGGCTGTCTACGTTTCCCCGCGTCACCAAAAAGACACTATGCTTTGAAGTTGACATGATGTTAAGTTCATTCTCAACAAACGATTAGTTCGATAGCTAATGCCTACACGGAAATCTATACAGCCCATAATAGCGTAAATCAACACTAGGTGCGACACCAGAGTTTGCCGATGACGCTGCGTCCGCGCCGGCCGGGTCGGCCCCACCATCTCTGCGCCTACGCCGACCTTAGACTGTTCGCAGTGCACATTCACTCCAGCACTCTTGTTTGGAACGTCGGACGGTGCGCGCGCATCCAACACGTTTTTTGTTTTTAAATTTTGAACTCGTGATGGAGAAGGAGACGCAGCCAGATTCAATGGCTACTATCACCATGAAACCGGAATACCCTCCTTCCGAAGTGTACAGCACATCTGAGCCACCACCGGTAATTATATTTTGAAGCTATTTAAATCTTGTTAATTCTAAATTTTAAATATTAAAATAAATTCAGCGAGACGTACTCGTATGTTTTTAAAATTCAAAATCCTCCATTCGGTAATTATCGTTTTTATGTAGGATTTATTACCACACACCTACACATTTATAAGTAATACTATAGTACCTACCTACATAAGTATTTTTGCACTTTTGTTTAGCTTTATGAAAAACGTTAAGTAGTTAAGGTATTAGACGTTAATAAAATCGTAAATCGTAGATTGATCAAGATAGTTTAGAACTTAACTCTATGTTCTTGATCGATGAGAAAGCGCCTTTCTCTCAGGCTGTAGCGGTTGTTATGTCGCTGACGCGTAGCCTACTCTGCCATTTACAAACCTATTTAGGTACTAAACATCTATTAACAACTTCTAGAAGATACAAATAGTTCCAAAAAGATACTGTTGTGCAATTAGAATATTATACGCAATTCTAGAAGTTTTAAAATCAAAAGCATCGTTACGTAAAGTCGTTATATATTTATCTATACAAATAAATATAAATGTGTGTAAGCAAATAAGCAAGAGGCTAGTGAGTTGTGATGGCGACCTTCGGCGCCCTCTTGGGAGGCCGGTAGCCAGCAGTGCACCTCTCCTGCTGCTGTGATGAAGTAAATAAAATCATCGATCGGTCATTTTACTACAGGCTTCCAGCAATTTCAATAATGTCCAACGCATCAATTGTTATTAGTTTTTTTTCTAAAACACTTCTCTGGACAGACGGGCCGATATTCATAATATTATTAACAATGCCGTTATACTTGTGATAAATGTGTCAATACGTAGTGGATAGTATTTATTATTTCCAATAGATTAAACATTTCTAAACTATCGGTACGCAATTGTCATGACTAGCATAGAAAATATTATTGAAAAGCCGTCTATTGTTCAAACATTAACATCAATAACGGCCATATCAAAATGATGTAAACAGAAATGTAACTGGCCAATAAAAACTAAAAACGTTCTGTAATTAAAAATTCAAAAAGTTCCAAAAGTTACCATTTCAAAAGTCATCTGCCAGAGTGATATGGTCATGAATTTATAATTCTTTTGAATTCTAGATGAAAATCTTTTGATAACTTCTGTTGTTTTCTAAATGGGTAAGCACTTTATTTTTGTAACAACTTTAAAATTTTTTAGATTTTGACCAGCGTTTGAATACTAGGAAACTATGTAATACACATGCCTTTTGGATTTTTTATTTTTTTAGGTAAATAATATTACGTTTTATAAGTATTGTTTGGATGTAACTTTGACAATTAATTATTACATTATCATTTAAATTGTTATACATTTGCATATTTTCTAGTGATGTAACGGATAAGAAGAATAATGACTAGGTATAGGTACTACTTGGCGAATGCAAATTATATATCTGAACGGCACTGAAGGCAATTAAAAAACGATGACTTGAACATAAATAGTAATAAGTAATAACCTATTACTATTTATATTCTAGTTGTACATAGATTATATAATAAAAAATACATACATATATTCTAATCATTGTTATGATAATTATTATTATAGGATTTATTTTAATATTTTATTTAGTATTAAATGTGGTTATAAAGAAATCGATATAAAAAAAGAAGTTTATAACTATGTTTGTCATTCTTCCAAAACTACCGCACCAGCTGATATTACCATTTAAAATATTAAGTTTATTTATATGCCATAGGCTTATACGTAAGAAGGTTCTAGGTTTCACGGCAAAACTATCAATAGAAATATATATACCGCAGAATGATCAGTTACTGATAACTGTGATTTTTTTGATTGATACTGATTAGTTACCTATTGATCACAGTGATCATCGTCTTGAAAGTAAAAATTGCAGCTACAAAATTTTAGAATTTAGATGATAGATATAGTGTTTCTGGGAACAACGCCGCTATGTGTACCTACTCATAAATGTGAGAATGTCATTGTTCTATTGTTTGTGACCATCATTATAATAAATAATATATAATTGGTTTTTATCATGCGATACAAATGCGGATTAAATCGCTGAAAAGATGATGTAACTTGATTATTTTTGTTAGATAATATTAGCTCTTCATGCATAGTCGTATTTTATAAATATGGAATTTTAAATATGGCCAATGTTAGTTACATTCAGCATTTAATACCTTAAAAAAGGTAGACATTTACGGGTGGAAACTCTATATTTCATGCAGTAAAAAGGTTAAAGTAACACAATTTTAGGCGTATAAAGGCCAAACGGTTATCCGTCAACAGTTAACGGGGCATGTCGCGTTTTTGTTTACGTTTAGGGTCAATTAGTCTATTGTTTAGCTTATATAAACTATTGACATGCATAGTTCAACGAAGAATGAATGTGATAACAGATAGCAAACAATTAGTGAACATAACGAATTCAACCAACCACTTTGAGTCCATCCACACGTTAAGGAGTCCCTCAAGTAAGCCAACTCTCGCCGAAACTATTTATTGCTGTGTTCAGATTACATATTTTCAAATTAATAAAAGAAAAGGAATAAAAGAAATATGTAAACCCTTTTTTTAGATTCAAATATAACATTAATCTATTCGCAACTATGAGTAATGAACTGGAATGAATTGACAATAATATTAATGAAGAATAGCACAAAAATTATATAAAGATTTTTGCCTTTGAAAACACCAACGGCACTCGTGACTTTAATAATTATAGGTATCTATTATTATAATTTGTTACTTAATGTATTCGAGAATATTCCATACTTATAGAATAAATTTTACACATGGCGAAGACTAGATGAAACAGATATTTTATTAGTAGGATAGGAGAAAACGATCATAGCTGAGTATGCTGAGTATGCCCATTAACTTTACAGGTTTGCACCCCTTGAAGCTGAATGGAGGAATCCCACAGAGCACACAGCCTTTATTTCTAAAGTGGTATCATGATATCTCCCCAGTCGTGCTGATCAAGTTGACCGCAATGCATCGTGCTAGGATGCATGAATGGGACATGCTTAGGATAATAATAATTTTAAACGTGTAGATTGTAGATACTGGATATATCTTTACATGAAGATACATATCAAACTTGTGTTATGTATGTACGGAGTGTCGGTATGTTTTCAAAACAGTGATAATCTAATTTGCAATGTTGATGATCAAAATAAACTTCATGTTGTGGTTGGAAAAACCCAACGTTACTGAGAATAAAAACGAATCAGAAGTGAAATCTCTGCTCGTTGACCAAGTCTCGACACAATGGCGATTACGTCACATCCTACGACATTTAGCGACTATTAAAAAAGGCTTTGTTTATATTTACTTGTTTACAGATCTATACACGTATTTATTCGTTAAATCACTGAGACTAAAACCTACGCCCTACATGTACATTTTGCTAGTGTGTAAAAAAAACTGGTATATATCATTATAATTTTTACTATTGTGTTTTTGTCCGTTTAAATTATGAACGATATCCTCAAATCAACTGGATTTTTTATCATTAGCTAGATTTGTTCCCTACTATAAGATTTAGAAACAAGAAACACGTAAATAAGGGAATAGGTTGAATGTTTGTGGACACCTTCATTTTGATATTGTAAACATTGTCCCAGTCTTACAATAAAGTTTGATTTTGACTTTTAAAGGCTTGTTCAAAAAGTCTGCTTATTCTGTGAGATGAGGTTCACCGAGCATTTCAATGCTAATTTTACTTGGTTATTACTGCTATATTAATTTTTGAATTGGGATGTTATTTGAAGATTAGAAGAGTAGGTATATAGTGTAAAACAAAGTAGCTTTACGCCGTCTGTGTGTATGTATTGTTAGATCTTTAATTAAAATTACGCAACAGAGTTTGATGGCTTTTTTTAAATAGATATAGTTCAAGAGGAAGGTTTATAATATGTTTAATAACATCGAATTTAACGCGTGCAAAGCGGCGGGCAAAAGCTATTAAAATAAAAGAAACATTAAATACAACACTATCCAAAAATCATTTTTTCCTACCTTCAATAACGGTTTATATTTATTAAATTGTTTATGGAAGATGTTTGTTTGATGTATTGTTTGTGGCATTATTCTCGTGCACGCTATATGCAGAGTGCGTCAGCGTCGCTAACGGTATTTCGTATTAACTACGAGGTGTACATGTAAATAAGGCTTTTGTGTGGCTGTATTAGGATGTGACATATTTTTAATATTCAATAGTACAAAAGAATGTGTTGACCAGCCCGCGCCATAAATGTGATGAACAAATTTCAAAGACATCTAGGAATGGGTACATCTTTAACATCATTTATCATCTGATGAATATTGAAAGCTCTGTGGTATATACTCTTATACTCTTTAGAATTTTGTGACCTTAAATGGGAGTTCATTAGGTTGGTACTAACTATGGACTAACGACCGTTAATGGACAGTAGTCGGAATAAATTTATAGACGACCTTGTTGAGATTGAGACTAAATCCGTAATAACAGGCAGCAAATTAAACAGTTGATGAAAGCGAACTGATAATGTCACAAATTATGAAATACAGAGGCCGACGAGATATTCTTTTCATGTTTCGGAATTAATCTTTGTGGATATTTCATCCAGAGGTGTTTTTCTTCTTTAACTTCGTTAGCGGTTTAAAAACGTAATTTGTATAAAGATTTTTATCTTAAACAATAGTTAATGGCAGAATGGTGGCAGAATGGTGGCATTCAATTATAGGCACGTGTCTTTTTTAAAACAAGTGATGTTTTAGTCCAATGCAATTGATAGAACAATTAAAGATAAACATTAACAATATAGCACAAAGACCATTACAATAGGTTAGCAAATCAAATAATAAACTGAAATCGGCGTGGTTTTGCTCGGTTTCCGAAAGCAATCTTTGAACACTTTCACTAAGGGTTAATTCCCTATAGACCGTGGCGGTTTGGCGCGAAAGGATTGATTAATCAATTGTAATATCATTTTCTGTAATATCATGCTGAGAAATCGTATTTATTACACTTTCTCCTACTAAACCTAAAAATAATCTCGAATAAGATAATAATGTAAACCGTGCGTGTCATTTTATTGGTCCATTGTTATTTAAAATGGATGAACAAAATGACATGCAAGATATGGATTATTATATTATTCGAGATTATTTTTAGGTTTAGTAAGGAAAACTGTAATAAATACACAAAAGTTGCTAATTAATAAAATACCTACTAAAAATACTTGTGTTACTAAAATACTCAAAAACTATATTTTGTAGTGATTGAGTTGCTATTTTATTTTTATTATATATATTATTTTAACTACACCTAAATAAAAACATATACAAACTTTCGCATATTAAGTAGTAAATTAGGAAGTAGTATTAGTTCATCTCTATATAATATACTAGCTTCCGCCCGCAGCTTCGACTGTGTCGATTTCGGACTTTAAAAATGGAGGTTCTCAATTCTTCCGAATAAAAGATTCACAGCTCTGCCCCTGTAGGTGATAGCGTGATAATATGTAGCCTATATGTTGACCCAACCTGTTAGTAATATACAGGCAAAATTTCCATGTACCTAGTACTTTTTTTAGTTTAGCCCGGACATACTGTATACGGACAAAATTTTTAAAAACTATATTTTTGGCTTCGATATTGATTATTTGTAGATCACGACTCAAGCATTCTTTTAAAAAAATATTCACTGTACACTTTTAACTTTCTTACGGTTCCTGCCTAATCCCATGGGATAAAGAGTATCCTATAATCAATTCAGCTAATAATACCCTATCTGTATAAAAAAATATCAAAATCCGTTTTGTAGTTTCGACGTGATTGAAGGACGAATATGCAAACAAAGAAACCATCACATTTATAATATTAGTGTGATAAATATCTCGTGTCACAATGTTAGCTACCACACTCCTCCGATACGGCTCTAGCGATTCTCATGAAATTTTGTGTGCATATCGAGTAGGTCTGAGAATCGGCCATCATCTATTTTTCATCCCGATATCGGGATCGAAATTTACGCAAAAAATTTACGTACAATCTAAAAATATGTATAATTTTTTATTAAAATTTATTAACACAAGGATTCAATTTCAGGCATACAGACAGAGATTATCAAATTCAGTACAAATCGCCCGGATCGCGGCGCTGACGATCATCGCCGCCTCCTTCATCCTGGGCTCCTTCATCTTGGCGTCGAGCTGGATCGCGGCTCGCGCGTCATGTCATCAGCTGGAGCAGCTGGATGCTATGCTCGACAAGGAGCTGGCTTTGGAGGGCAGATCCTATGGAAACGACGCCTTAGTAGCTGTAAGTACTATTTTATAAGTACCCAACAAAATAAGTCTGTAAAAATCGCTCGTCTAGCGGAGTTGGCGATCATCATCATCTTTCATCATTACTTCTTTTATCCTGGCCTGAGCTGATCGCATCTAGAGCGTTCTGCCTTTAGCTGAAACAGCTGGATGCTATGCTCGACAAGGAGCTGTCTCTGGAGGGCAGATCGTACTGAAACGACGCCTTAGTAGCTGTAAGTACTTACTATGTTATAAGTACCCACCAAAATAAGTCTGTAAAAATCGCTCGGCTTGAGGCGTTGGCGATCATTATCGTCATCATTGGTTCTTTTATACGGATCTTAAGCTGGGTAGCAACTAGAGCGTTCTGCCTTTAGCTGAAACGCTCGACTAAAAACTGTCTTTAGAGGGAAGATGCCATAACAACGAAGAAGTAAGTGAATTTCATAGTGTTGTTATTTAGGTTTAGTTGAACGTAATTTAAGTTATATTGAGTAAGAATTCTTATAATTGGTTTTATACTTTTATTGAGACACACTTCGTCCGACAAAATTGTACATGGAAAAGGAAGGAGTACAGACAGCGCCAATAGTGGCAAGAAAAGGAACCTCTTTTTTTTATATTAACATACAGGCAAAGATACCTAAAATTTACATCTTAATACATAGGTACCATCTTAAATAAGTCGATACGAATCGTTCAGATCGAGGTACGTGAGTCCCATTATCTTCTTTAAAAGTTAAACTCTCACATTTAGAATGTATTTCGATGATATTTAACCAAAATAACTAAGTTTTTTGTAGGTTTCAAAAATAATACTACGAAATGTAACTGCCTCTGTTTGCAATTACACTGAGTATTATTTTTTCTAAAACACAACAGACACCAGCGTTTTAAAGTTCTCTGAAATATTACAATATCCTAAAACACATTTTTCGTTATATAACCAACACTTATACATATACGTTTAACCTACAAGTCTAGCATAAAATTTAACAGCCACATGAACACAAAATTATATCTTCGTTAAGTACCTACTTGATGGGGTGGGTAATAAGTTGGAGAAAGTTTTCGTTGCGAAGTTCTCTATCCAAGTTACATACGTACGCAATACCTACTTAGAAATTATGAGAGGCATACGCGATCAATATGATGTTACGTGTATAGGCATACGTTATGACTTACACCGAACTCCGAATATTAAAGCTTCAATTATTAGATATGTATGTAGCTGGTAGAACCGCAATTTTGCAACCGTGCAGCCATACGGAAGTAGTGTAAGATGTATTGAGTCACCTATTGATAATAACTTAATAGTGAGGCTTTTCTAAATAAGGTATTAAAATAAAAATGAGATACTAAAATTAAATATAATATAAAAAATAACTAGGACATTAAAATGAAATAAGATACCTACTAAAAAGAAGTAAAATATTAAAATATAAATAAATATCACAGGTTTCAAATACCAAGGTTTTCCTGTAATTTATCGGCTTTGGACATGTTACCAAGACTTAGCCGGGCTGCACTTGCCTATTCATTTAGTGACGAATATTTCGATTGTCTTGTCATATATGATAAAAGATATTGATATCTAGTCAAATAAGTTTGCCGTGTTTTTGTCACGTGACATTTAGATGGGTTTATGTACAGTAAAAACCTACACACGGATCTCACAATAGAAATAAGTCATTGTAAAAAGCAGGAAGTCAACTAGGAATCGAACACAGTCATTGCTTAAGCATACAGCCTTGGTTGAAGTTACCGGTAATCACATACAATAAACCAGACACATCTACAGTCTCCGATATAAACAATGTTAATTAATTTATGGGAATTCCCTTGGTGTCACTACAATTACCTGCATATTAAGTTACTCTTCAAAAGTTTTATCCATCGTGACTATCATACTTATTTTTGCAGCAATGTATGGTTAATATTAATATTTATTGTTAAATCCTCATTTATAGTTTGGATCAATTCCTTTTAAGATTTCTCACCAGTGCCGGAATTAAGCATAGGCAACACGTGCAGTTGCCTATGGGCCGCCACCACACCACAAAAAAAATTAAGAAAAACAGACTTCGACGATATAATCGATGCTTTTATTAATATGAAAATCAGACGAAAAATAATTTAGCTCGTTATGTTTTAAGTTATGAATAAATTTTATGTTAGCCATCTTATTAAGTAATTCTCTTCTTTAAACCTTAATAAACTTTCGACAAACAATTTGAGGGCCCCCACCAGATGCTCTGCCTGTGGGCGCCGGCGCTGATTCTCACATACAATTTACTCAAATATCTTCAAATTTATGTGACCTTTCAGATATTCTAGTTATTCATATGTTTATCATTAGGCACTTTTAATTAAAATACTTTTAATTTTTGGTAATAGATTAGATTAAAAATTTAATTTGAATAATAAGACATAGGTATATATTTATCATCACATATATTTTGACTACTACGACATAAAAATGTTACAAATCGATTCCTTATAAGGAATCAAAACTCCCACAAAAAAAACATATTTTTAGTACCTATATGTGTATAAACAAGCAACAGGTGAATAAGTATCATTTGGATTTTGGCGAATCTCGATGCATAACAAATAGCATTCGTATATTCTCATCGCTCTTACTACTCACAAACCGCGTAACAGCGAGAGGTACCTCCCCGGTTGTGCCGGTCTATTCTGCAACAATGCATATGGCACTACATCTTACTCCAAAGGCTTATAACATATTTCTTTTGCATAATAATATCTCCTGTAATGTTTCAACTAAAATTCAACAAAAAACAACCTACCCCCACTACCTAATGCCATGGTATATGGTAAACTAGAGTTTAAACAAACTATTATGTCATACGTGTTGAAGTTACTTATTTGTTTAGGTTTGTCAATAACTTTACGTACCTACAGAAAAAGCCAAATAGACAATTGCTCATAATTTAACCGTACAAGGCGTCGGTGGGAACCATTTGCTATATTTGTTCAAATGGACCTTTAAAATTTCATTGGTCGATTTATTGCCTTAGTGGGTGATATTTATTGGTCTTGGTCATTCGAAAGCGTTCGACGGGCTACTTTTTAAAAAGTAATAGCACTTTTCGATGGTGTAAGGCACAGATGTTGCACTACAATTGTGTGTGAGACTCAACTACTAAGGTTTTGGGTGATGATTGCAAATAACTACTTTCCTGAACGTGCCGTCGTGGATTTGTAGCTGTGATCGAATTGTCATTTGACATTCTTGATAAACTTCGATGACACGGAACTAGCGTACCTACTAAAATCGCTCTAGATATATCCCAATAAGATGGCACCATCACAATGTCGTTTTCGACAAACATAAGCAATGTTCGTTGAACTTAGCTTTTAGGTTAGTAAAGAAAACTAGATAAGCCGCCTTACCAAGCTTGCTGCGCCTGAAAATAAATGAAAAACAACACATACTGTTATTTTTACCTAAACATAGCACAGATTCTGATGCCTTCGTTTCGTAACCCACAGATGCATGAAGAAAGTTATGCTGTAACAGTTTCCCGTCCCGTAAACTGACAGTCGTTATTAAATACCTACAAGGAATTTAATTTGTAACTTGCGCCGTTCTATGCTACGTCTTACTTAGCCCCCGAGCGCGGGTCGTGACCAGAATGGCCCCACCGTATTACTTTAAATTCAGTTGCAATTTATTGGTGGATGACGGCTTCGGCTCCGGTCAATAAAGTCCTTTCATTATTCCCCCACTGATTTATCTTACCCACTATTTGAACAGAATACCAAACTACTGTTCACTTTTAAAAGTGAACTAAGATGTATTGACGGTATTGACCTCTTAAAATAGGTTAATGTGTTTTAAACAAATCTCAAAATATTTATTAATTATTGACTAATATATCGATATTTAAAAATGAATAGCTAAACGTCATTCATAATACATACATATTCCTTTTTACGGTCAACATGATAATCTACTATTTACCGGTTTCATTGCATGTACACTCATCGACATTAAGAGCTTCCACATATAATTATATACAATTATGTATTTGCCGTCAACT
>LUGF01009500.1:132606-149907 GCA_001625245.1 Calycopis cecrops
TTATATTATGTTTAACACGTCTACAAAATCTACATCTTGGATTGTCGAACAAAGTTGAAGAAGAAAAAAAAATAAACTATACTTCCACAGACAACTAAAAATTTAGTTCACTCTCGAACCGCTAGTTGGCGCTACTTGTGCCTATTAAGATTATAATATTTAATCTATATTACAACAGTAGTTTCTGGCCTTGTATAATATATTTCCAAATAACCTGTTTTATAAGAAGATCACTGAACTTGTAATTCAAATATTATTGACACGTTTGCGATCGAGAAGAAAGAACATTTACAGGAATCTATTTTATTATATCAAATATACTTAGACAAATTCAAGGAAAGATTTTATTCAAACACATTTACGTTCGTGCTGTGTATCTACTTGAGTGCCTTTTTGTGATTCTAATCACGAAAATGCCGTGGGAATGTGAAGGATTATTATCACGTAATATTCTCGCTCAAAGAACAACTTTATTCTTATGCAGCTATCTAATTTAAGTGAACATATTCTTTTATTTATAGAAATAGAATTTGCGAAACAATGGATATTTCTAGAAGCTATGCTTTGTAGATTAAACATGCAAACGTCATATAAAACTGCTTATTTTTATGCGAAGGCATAATACTACTATTGTATTCTCAAGAACAAACCACATAACGCTGTATAGGAATCCTTTTATTTGTCTGTCCTTTACGGCAAGGTTTTTGGAGCATTGTTATAAGTTTTATAGCTTGTGACACGTTTACTTCGATTATGCACGTATGGTTATGATTGTGCTGCAGTTCGTTCTGTGCTGTTGTGACGTGACGTACCGGATTACCTTGAAACTCTTAAGTTACGCAAAGTGCGGTTCTAACTCCCGAAGCGCTCTTAATGATGGCTAAAGGTTGGGAAATGAAGACGTTCATTTCGTTTTTACAACGAATACCTCGGTGCGTTGTGCAATACGGATAGGGTGACCAGGTTCTCGAATTTACGGGTAAAATACTGGCTTTTGTTATGTTACGAATGTCATAGCGCGTAGGTACTTGATCCAAGTATTTCAATAATGATCATAATCTTCATGGAGTAAATTCATAATTTTGACACAATTTCATTTAAAATTATTACTGCTTAAATTTGTTTAAGACGAGCATATTTTTGAAAATAAGTAATTTATTTAGTAAGAGGTAGTGCCACACTGCATGCTTGCATGCAGTCGAATTGGGCCGGCACGACCGGGGACGTACCTCTCGCTTACACGAGGCCGGCGTAAAGTGACAGCTGTGTTGTGCTCGTTTGCCCTCCTATACCATAACAAAAAAGAACATACTTGTTTTTATCGGATTCCACTACCGTTAGTACCTACCTTTAAAGTATTATATGGTTCAAACTCGTAGATTGATTTCGTTAGTTAGATCGATTATAATTATCAAATATTAATTGAATCATTTTAATCTTGAAAGCGTCGTTAATGACTCAAAATCAAAAATAAAAAAGTCAAAATTCAAAATTGCACCGGTTAGACGTTATAGTCTTAAAACTTAAGACTTCTTTTAATTTCAGATTTATTCTATTTTATTAAGACTTTTTAATATTAGGGATTAAGATAAAAGATTATTACGAATTTATTTGTAGCGAAAAACATGAAATATTTGGTAGAACATACGAGTATTAATATATTTTTTAACACGTGTCCGTATTTAACTCCTGCTAAATACTGAGACAAAGCGCAAATTATTCCATGAAATAGTGCACAGCGTGAGGTAAAGGCATCTATCTACCCGCATTAAAATATAGTTGACAGTGGTTTCTTAAGTAAAAAAAATATAGGTATGGGGGTAGATAAATAAAAAATAAGTAATTCTATTTCATGTTCGAGTTAGCTGATTTCTTTGAATATTATTTATTATTCTAAAATGCTTTATCTGAATGTTATTTTATAAGATTGTCTATCCCCACTAATATTATAAAATATGTGAATGTGTGTTTGTTGCGGTTCACGTCACTACTCCACAGATTATGATGAAACTTTGTATACATAATCTTTAAGGTATCTATTAGAAAGGACGTCGGATACTTTTTATTCAAAAAAACGGCTTCAGCGTGAACTAAGCCGCGGATTAAAGCTAGTAATATAATAGAATAAATACGTTTAGTTAGTTTATAAGTTGAAATCAATCAAAAATCATTTCGTTTTAATAAACAGGTATTTTTAATACGTTGTGTAATTTACATATAGGTATAGAATTACAATAATTAAGCAAAATACAGATGGATTTTTTCTTCTTTTTGTTTTCCTGGATCAACCATATGAATAATCACATTGCAATTATTGAGAATACCTAAGTGCCCTATTTGCATACGCACCAATATCTTGGTCGTAAAATAGAGATTTTATACTTTGATCATTAATATGAGACAAGTATTGGGGTAATTCTTGATGATTATGACACGTTGAGGATAATCTTTATTAATTTTCGTTTGAATCGTAGTTATTAACTTACTCGCAAACCAAATATTCAGCTTTATTATATTAGTATCAGTAGATTTCGTATAATATATTATTTTAATAATCCCCTGGAGTCCTTCAGTTGTGAAGTCTTAAATATGATATTACACTGAATACTAATTAGTTCACTCAAACGGATTAATCACACTTGTGTCAAAAATATACTCGGGAGTTTCGTGGCTATATGACGACACGCCGCGTGCCGTATTCGCGCACTTTAACTCCCTTGTATCGTAAAATACTATTACACTAATGCAACAGTGCGTTTTCATAAATTTAATACATTATATTAAGAAGCTCTACTGGAGAGCTTTTACACCTAAACCGTAAAACAGCTGGTCACCCTATTTTACAACCAGTTTTAAAGCGACCACAATCCGGCTCATTTAAAATTTCGATTTCGATGTAATTCTTGTTTATGTTTGTACTAAACAACGTTGTGATGATTGGTGTGAGTCATGTATAGATAGGACGTGCAAATTATAAAAACATTATAAAGTCACATTTTGACAATATACAATAAACAACTCGATACCTTGATATTGATTTGATTCCTATGGTTAGGAGTAATTCAGGCCAACTGGTTGATTGGTGTTTTTGCTCAGTCACAGAATTGTGTTAGTATAGATAGGTTTAGTACATCTATCTCTCATTTCATTGACAGGCCCAACTCTGCTTGGCATCAGGATGAATAAAAATCTTTACCACTTACTGAATGTGATCATGATCACCCTCCCCACCCGTCGCTATAGACATGCACAATAGTGAATTAAAGGGGACGCTCGTTAAGTACTTCAACCAATCATCGTTACATTTAATACATTTAATACTAATAATACTAATATTTGTACTGGGAACAGTGTCTCACTGTGTAGTATTCTAGAAAGAAAGAAAAGAAAGAAAATATTCTTTATTTGCCCACAGTGAATAAATTTATAACAATAATACAAAACTTATAAACTAGAGCAAAAAGGAAGCGAATTCTTCCAGATAACTTAGATATTCTAGTTAGCTTTAATATTTCATAAAATAAATCTTTATGTTGCTATTTTGTTTTTTTTGTATATTTAATCATTATTACTGACCAAGTAAAATTAAATTTATGCTGTTTGAAATATATTTAAGTTTATTTTATACAGTTGTTATGATTTAATTTGGAAGCCGCCATCAGCCAACCGTGGTGAAGGTCATGTGCAACTGGCAACTGCTGCCTGTGATAAAAATACATAACAAATGAGTCTCACGACTGTCCAACTGTTTATAATGTTTACAGTTCCCAGGTGCCTACATGGACACTAATATTATAAGTGGGAAAGTTTCTGTTTGCCAGCTCGTCATTCTGAGTGTAACAGGTAAAAGATGATACTGATTTAGTTGGACAATAAGGCCATATTGTGGGGAAGGACATAGAATTATCGTCTCATATTTGTAAAAAGTTTCGAGTTAGATGACATCTTCAAGAGGTGAAATCGAATATACACAGGTTATATCGGTATATAAAATTGTAACGGTATATAAGTTTGTACGTATTTCACAATTAATTAGGTAGGTAAACTTTTCAACACTGCCTATGAAGTCTGGGCACACTTTTGTTATGTTTAAATCTTAGTTTAGGGGTTTGCTAATTTACATTAGACAAGAGCGATATTGAACTAATTCTAGGGAATTCAAGACACTTGAGAATATGGATACATCCTGGATGTATATTTAATTAAAGCTGTGTTATAACCGCTTGCTACACTTGCAAGAGAAATTTGTTAGGAAAATCGTGGCCCTTAAAGGCTTTATTCGGCTAGCAAGGTCTACCTCCGTTTTGTATGTCAATTGTATGTCATTTTAATATGAAACGTTTCATAGTGAATGAAATAACCCTATAGTTCAGACATTTGCTATTTGATATTTTAGGTAAGGAAGGTGTTAAAAGTGACATTTGTCATTTTTAATTTAGAAAGAAGAACAGTTACAACAATTTATTAGAGAATAACAATATTCCATATAATAAATAAGTATACACAAAGAGTATTAAAATACTTAAAATTCCAATATTTTTTAAATTAAATGTAAATAAAATATAATATCCCTAGATTCTGTAACTTGCCACATACTTACAACTCTGTTAATCAACAAGTCGTATACGTCATTGATACATGTGACTTTTTTTACTGCCTCATGGTCTAGTGGTAAGCATGTTCAACCGCAGACGCGAGGTTCTCGATTCACATCATCACAACCACGGGGTTGTACTCCTCCTCCACCAACTTGGAGAGTACGTTAAGCTGTTGGTCCTGCTTAAAGAGAATAAGGGAATAGAGAGTGAACACTTTTGTGTGCTCGTGCACAAGTTGACGTGTCCTACGCAGGTGGCTCGTGTATATCTCTATAGAGAGAAAGATACGTACCACCGACGTCGAAATTAGGCTAGGGCGACATTGTTGTGAAAATATAAGTAAGTACATTTGAGAAAATAATTTTTAACGCAATCTATGACGAATTTTTAAAACGATTTTTGACGATTTTTAAAAGGTTTAAATGACATAGCTTTGTATGGCAGTCAACATCAGATGGAATTAGGGAAATTAGGATATATGGTATTTTGATTATGAATTAGGAAGATGTATCCAAAAAAAAAATCTATTACAGAACATTAAATAATAAATTGGGTATTTTTTTTATTATAGCTAAAAGTTTTTAGATTGCTTCTCTCGACTTTAGGCGCAAGACGAGATTCACTCCCACCATTAAACTAGTGTCGTTTATGATGAAATGACTATGACCTTTGTCAATAATCCGAGAAAGCAATGTATTCGCAATGCGAATTTAGCTCAATGTAGAAATGTTCATTACACACTCTGCGATTATGTCCCGTAGTGAAAGTTGCATCTGGTCACTGACCCTCGTGACTGCATCTCGGTTACATGATTGTCGTTTCTAATAGTACTTCAGGTGGCCTAAAGTGAGCTTACACGAGGTGTAGTAGAACACAGGTGAATGTCAGGTAAAAACTGATAACAAGTTTAATTGTACAACCATTAAATCTTCTGTGATCAAGATTTGGATGGCAAAGGTCATTGGCAGCCCTGGAGTTTTTGTGAGTACTCGGTTGATCTTTCACTTACCCGTCTGGACCCATCGACATCAATGGACACATTCATTGTATAAACATTTTCCTGATAAAAGAAAAAAAAAATGATGATCTTAGTAACGGCTACTTATTTACTACAGATTTGGTAATTTTTTTGTTTCTAAAAAATTGCATTTTAATTGTGTATTGGAATATAAGGACAATACAATACTTTTGATTGGTTTATACCTATATTAGCAAGATTATTCTTTTATGTCTAGTCGATAATTCGTTTTTTCCGTATGTCTAGATTATATAAAACTTTTTGTAATTATTACATTATATAATAAAAGAATTTGATTTATTGTTATAAATTGTAGGCTTCGTATTTATTGGCACATTTCTAGTGCTTGACGTAACTTCTTTTATTATAACTCTATATAGTATATAGTAATTATGATGAAATTAGCTGTGAATGAAATGTGCTAAATATCAAAACTCTAATAGTGCCCGTACAAGCTTTTTATTGCATAAGAGGGCACCGGTTTAATTTTATTTTAATTATTCAAGAGGAGAATTTGAAAGTTCTGTAGAATAATTCTAGTAACTTCTCTTTAAATAAATTGGTTATGCAGGGCGAGCCAATTACCCTTCAGCGACCATTTTGATACTTTACGATGTTCTCAGTACTATAGAGTAAAGTAAAATGTCAAAGCTACGATTTCCATAAGTTTTTAATCAAGGTTCCTATATTGGATATGCAAATAAGCAAGGCGAAATGACAGGAGCAAAATATTACCAACATAGTATGCAAAGTAAGAATAATATTACTTTACTTATATTACGGCACTTTCGCTTTACGCAACCTCACTTTCTAATAAAGCGTTTTATTTAATTTCGAAGAAATAACGGTGAGTAATTTTAATATCATCACTGATATGATCATCAAATGTCCTAAAGACAAAAATGTCAATGATGTTAAACAGATCTATCTTTTAGTAGGAATTATCGTCAACTATGAATTTAACAAAGGGTTGTATAATTATTAAATATACGACAATATAATACTTTATCATCGGATCCAATTGAGGTCTTGGAGAGAAATAATGAAAAATAATCAACTTAGCTAATTAGGCGTGTAGCAGCAAAGAAATTAAAGAGATGAAATGAATAGATATACATTATTATAATAGTTTTTATTACCCACTGTATTTTGTAATTGCAAATTCTTTCAGCATTTTTTAACTGCTATAAAGTTAGCTAGAATAAGCATTAACAATAGAGTTGAAGTTGTTTGAATAGCTAGAAATCGATTCAGCTTATAATGATAATAATATTATAATATGTATATTGAACTAGGTCATTAATTCTACAAATTTTAAATTTAAATTAAACTCAATATCCATGGTAAACCGTACTATAGAACGATGTAAAAAGTAAAATGTTAAACAATCCTGTCGGAACACATTAAATCATTCCGAGTATCAACAATTCTGTTGACTTCTCCGTGCGTTACACTCTCAGAATTTGCCGCATTTAAAGTTTATGCTGTTTACACGAGCTTATGTAAAGAGGTGCCGGCTTACATAACACGCGGGCACGTCGTATTACCAACTGCGAGAAATACAACTTTGAGATATTTTCACATTAAAATGCAAAGATTTTTATTCTAGAACCAAAATTACATTTAAGTTACTTTACTTTGCTTATAAATTCCTCGTTTTTAATTCGTGTGTGATTTATTTCTAATTAAAATTAAAAAGTAGTATCTATAATGTACAAAGTACAATACTGTGCGTTTTTGTTGTAGAGTTGTAACCGCTACCGAATAAAGGTCAATATGCGCATACCCATAAAAATCAGCAACGCCAAAATATGCGAATAAGTCTTATACCTAATCTCTTACTCTCTCTACTCTATATTTAGTTTGTTGTAGTTCTATTTCTGGTGTTACGGAAGATATAGATACTCCTCGCTCATGTCAACATGATCAGTCTTCTACGCAGCTACTCTTTTGTCGTATATTCGTTGTAATTGTCATTAATAAATAGTGGAGAAAGTCTTTGATCGTGTGTGGTACCCCGGGCTCTTGTTTAAGTTGATGGAGATCGGCGTCCCGCATGCGACAGTGAGATTAGTGGCGTCCTTTTTACACGGCCGGACATTTCGCGTATCGGTGGAACGGCAGCTTTCGTCTCCGAGGGATGTGCGCGTGGGAGTGCCACAGGGCAGTTGTCTCTCGCCTTGCCTGTACGCGGCTTACACCCACGATATCCCAACCCTCAGTGATCGTTTGGGAGAGGGCGAGGAAGACGTGCTGCTTGCGCTGTTCGCTGACGACAGCGCATACTTTACCTCGTCTCGCAAACCTGACCTCGCAGTTGCGCGAATGCAACGGCTTCTGGATAGGCTACCGGAGTGGCTTGATAAGTGGAGAATGTCGGTCAACGTGGTGAAAACGGCTTCTCTATTTGTCAGCCGAAAGCGCGACTTGCCGGAGCGGTTAAGGTTGAGGTGTGTGGAGCTGTCATGGAGTTCCCCGGTGCTGTATCTCGGTTGTAGCATAGATCGTTTCCTGCGTATGGGCTCGCAGGTTGATCGTCAGATCAACCTAGTGAGAGCTTCCCGTGCGCTGCTGCGGCCTGTGTTGCAATCCGGGATACCGTTACGCATCAAAATGGGGATCTACAAGACGTATATCCGTTCACCCCTCACCTACGCCGCCCCCGCTTGGTACGCGTTAGCCTCGCCTACCCATAAGAAGCGTTTGCAAGCACAACAAAACCTAGCTCTCAGAGTAATCACAGGGGCGGGCCGATACGTTCGGAATAGCACCATCGCGCGTGACTTGGGGGTGGAGTCGGTGGGTGAGTTTGTGGCCCGCATGTCCACTGCCATGTTTTACATGGCGGACAAAGGATCACACGCTCACCTGCATGGCTTCGCGCCCCTGCATGCTCGACCTCCGGACGGACGGGCATACCCGAGAGAACTCTGCGCTCGCGACATACCAGCGACCGATGGGCAGCCGGGCAGCAGTCGGGCTTGCAGGACGAGAGTCATTCCATCACACACTTTCATAAGCACCAAACACACCACACACACTACACACCACACCCAGTAGCGATAGCGCTACATGGTAGCATTTTATGTTGCCTTTTAAGGGCAATATAGCCCGTCTCACCCCCCCAGACCACCCAAACACCTCGTGTAAGAGGTGTCCCCATCACCGAGGGGTATTTCCCCCTCGCGAGCACTGACCCGGGTATGAGGTTCGCCTCGGGACCCGTACTCCTCTGGCTTACTGTAATAGGCAGAGATGACACCAGAATAGAAATAAATAGTAATTAATTCACTTATCACTTAAGCATTATATCTCCCATTATAAGCTTATTGAAACCATAATAATCGCTAATTTGCAGCATTCATGATAAAAAACTTAATAGCTATCGAGGTAGGCATTATAAAACCTATACATACCTACTCACTTGTTACATCTTTACCAACGTCAGCTTTCCTTTACAGTGAAAATATCCTTGATAGGTACTTGGAATTTGATTGTGTCAACTACCGGTTCCAATATAATATGTAAACACTTACAATTTAATAGAAAAACAACTTTCAAGGTTTGTTTGTTTAGGAGTAGTTTATATCGATATAAGCGGTATCATAGACAGTATTATACGACTGTTGATTGCGATATCCTGTATAAAATCTGTTACTGCATGTTTTTTATGACGTCATGACTAATTAAATATATAAATTTGATAGTGTTTTTAAACATATGGGCAGGAAACTAATAGTTAAAACGATGTTTTAGTGGTACATTAAACATTTCGGTGTTTCGTTTCGTATTTATTCGGAAGCTGTTGTTACATTATCGTCTAAACAATCGCAGAACCATATAGTCATTAGGCATATTCGCATTAGGCATTTTCATGACTAACGACGCCCATAGACATCCGCATAGAGGTTATACATGGTTATACAGATGAGCAGCTACCCTCCTTTTTCCTTGCCTTTCTCCTTCCACCTCCATGGGCCACCGGCTACTTATACACCGCACGAAACGCGACAGCTCAGCTTTCACTTTACGCCGATCTTGTGTATGCGAGAGGTACATCCCCGGTCGTGCTGGCCCGATTTGGCTGCATGTGAGCATGCAGAGTGGCACTACCTCTTACAACTTATCTTACTAGATCTTACCTACTTATATTAAAAATAATAAAGAGAATGATGTATAAAGTACAGCAATGCAACTGTATTGTTTCTAGTTATATTTTTTTTAAGTTGTTGCCTAATCTCCAATAAAAAAAAGATGAGAACATTAATTTGTATTCCAAAGGATTAATAAAGATAAGTAGGGCAAAATCAAGAACTCAACTGCCTTGAGGCTGACCTTTCTGTGATATTATGATGCTCCTATTTGTATCGCTTCAAACTGAGGCTGTATTTATATTTATAAACTTTATATTTTATAATAAGTTAATTGTATACTAATTTTATCATATTTTTTTATCATAAGTACCTAGTTGTTATGAAATTGGCATTTCTAATTTTAGCATAATATATTAGTTCGGATGCATTAATACATTATCAGGCATCGACACATTAATATCTGATATTATTTCTCAATCGCTTTTCATCAGATTATATATTATAATCTGATGAAAAGCGATTGAGACGAGAAAAACGTCATCTTTAACCAAGATCGTAATTATTACTTTAACTTTGGTTTTTTCATTAACTATGTAAATTGCGGTATAATGGCGTTATAAAGACGACATAGAGGGATTTCGGATGTCAGGACTGCTGAGTGATCAGGTTTCGATACAGGCTTCACGCACCTCTGAATAATATTTTTAAATTTTTCGTTTGTACGACGTACGACGCGACCATATTATGGTTCGCATTGTCAAAAAGTTATTAGATCTCATGTGGAACCAGGCTCTCAACTGTGCAGGTTATTTAAAATACGTGCCTATAATTTAGAAGCGTCAGACATTAGCTTTACAAGAACTTATAGTAAAGCATGAAAGTAATAATCAGTAACGAAACTTATTCAAATATGGTGCAGAGTCAATTTTAAAGAGAGGGTGCGAAAAGTTAAAACTTAGATCGACAGAAGACCGAATATAAACAATACACCGAATCCTAATTCCTAATAATATTACAAATGCGAAAGTTTGTGTTTGTTTGTTTCTTACTCCTTTACGCAAAAACTGCTGAACCGATTTTCATGAAATTTGGCACACACACACCCTCTTATTAATAAACATAGAATAAATTTATCCAAGTAATACCCCAGTAATTAACTGACTTCTGTCAAATTCCATACCTTTTTTGTGTTTTTTACTATGGAATTTGACAGATGTCAGCTTATAACTCGGTTATTACTTGGATAAAGTTATATTATGTTTATTAATAAGGGGGATAAAGAGTAACATGAATTAACAGATAAGATAGTTTATATCCCAAAAAAATGTTCCTATGGGATGCCATGGGATGATTTTCCAAGGGATCGAAACTTACGCGGGTGAAACCGCGGGGCGCATACTCGTATATAATAAGGAACTTGCGTGAATCTCTTGTTCTTGTTATAATCTCGACTTCTATTTTTGGTATGCTCCTTAAGGACGACATTTTACAATGTTCTGATTATTTTGAAATTACGTTTTTTTAATTGGTAACTTAGATACGTTATTTGTACGTAATTTAGTTACGTTATTTGTACGGTTAATGTTCTTTATAGTAACTAAGGGAGCGTTCAAGTATTACGCAATTTTTGAGGATTTTTGAAAAGTAACTAAAGACAAATGAAAATGTTCAGTTAATAATTTATATTTAAACTAGTCGATTCGTGTCCATTTTGTTGTTCGTAGCTAGTTTATTTTCAAAAAAAATGATTTGCTTCAGTCGCCTACATATGCGAGATAATGAGTGTAACTACAGGCACGGCTAGTAACAGAATATACCCTACGTCACTCTGGAAAATAGGGAAATAATTTTCAATATCAGTCAATTATTTCCGAACCTACAAACAAAGTTTGAAAAATTATAATATTAGTATTGATAATGTAGCACCGCTTTTTATTCAATGTATTGTTTTAAAAGTGGGCCATAACAGTGCGAGTGTTATAATAACAAGCAGTAATTCTTCACACCTATACTCGTAGAAAACTTAATAATATGAGTTAATGTATTCCGTCACGCCGATTTCTTCATTATATACGCGTAAACACTAATCATATTCATAATTTGTGCGACTTAAGAAGTGTTGGTTTGCTTATGAATAGGTTGTTAACATATTAAGTAACAATATGCAATACTGTGTACTGTATATGCAACAATATGTACTAATTTCCTGTGTTTTTCATAATCCTCAAAAACATCTGTCAAAGGACAGTGAGGACCGGGTTCGCAGGTTCTTCTTGAGTTTCCTTCCGGTTGAGAACTTAAATTGCACATGAAACACAATTTTGGGTTTTACAGATTCCTTTAAAAGTAGTTAATACGAATCATTTAGTCGTAGTTTAAAGCTAGTACCTATCGACTAGCTACTCGAGACTGACTGTGACTGTAATAGTAACATGAGAAAGCGGCCCTTGAAGTATTAACCCTGTAAGTACCTACTAGTGATAGTGGTATATAGTCATTTTATATATATAATTTGAATATAAAATACTTATAAGTATTAGAATGTTATTTTGCTAATAAATCATCAGAATATGCCGGTGAACCGAGTAGATTGTGCCTAATAGTAAAGTGATGTGACCGCAATTACGAGAATATTATCATCAGAATATCATCTTAATCACGATACCTGTATCTATTGTGCCTTAATGTACAGTTTTTCATAATGAGAGTAAAATACCTGCAGAGAAACATGGTTTCATTGCCGGCATGTGTGGTAATTACCTTTATCTGTACAGTAATTACCATCTATGGTTGTTGTAAGAACCCTTTATTTACATACTGCGGTAAAACGAGTGAAAATCGTGACAAATGTACATATATAGAAAGATATATAACATCTCTGTTCTAGCACATATATAATATTTCAGTGAATTTGCCATAAACATCGTAATTCCTAATTAGTGGAGAAAAATATTAGTGCGATTGATAAGACAGATTGCCTCCTCACACAACCAATATTAGAGAAATCATAAACTAATAATAATTAACTTTATTCTTACCATATAAATGCTTATTATAGTTTATGGTTGATTGATTTATATATTCACCTTAATTAACGAGGCTCCTTTATTCCTTTATAGTGCACTTATATTTACAGTAAAACAGATTCTTTTTTTTTTACGTCAAAAAAACAAAGAGTAAAGTAACGAGTTGACAATTCGGCCACATAACAATACACGTTACCATGAAAACATATTTTCCAATGATGACACGACGATGTCTGTCGGGCCAGCTAGTGTGGAATAAAAATTCGTCAACCTACATTAGACCAAAATAATAATTATAATCGTTCAATAAAAGGTGAAAAAATACCGTTGAGTGCGGATGAAAACGAAAGACTATCGAAGAATGTTCTCCTAGGTTCATTGCGTGTTCCCGTGTTATAGAATTATGAAGTCAACATTTCCATTGAACAAAGATAAAATATTATTTTAAAAGGCAATATTATTTTATCCAATCGAGTGATATCTCTTCATGTGTATGCTTAGTGATCTTGAAAACATCCTTTGAAACATGTTTAAAAGAGATGGAGCGCAGGATCGATATTCCAATTTACCAAATGTCACCTGAACCCACTTCGTATTTCGACATCACTTGCCCGTTCTGTTTTATTCGAAAGCCTTGTTTGGCTGAATAAGAGTGCCATAAACGCCGGATAGGTTAGTTAACGCTTTCTATTCTGTTTATTATGATTCGTTTGCTCGCTTCTTTTGTCTCTACGTGGCTATAGTTTAGATGACAAAACGAAACTTTATAAAACATCATCATAGTTACATTGCATTGGCAAAGAGAAATATATCCTTGAGAAATATAACCTTAGCTTTATTTATTAGCACTGAACGACCAATATGAAATAAAATAAAACTGAAACTTGTAAGTGTGCCGAGAACGGACTTTGAATACGCTTACAACAATAAACTTAATTTTTACTCTCTCGTCTCTTCTCATAATACAATGTTATAGAGGTCGTGCTAGCCTCATTTGGCTGCAATGCAGAATGGCTCTGCCTCTTACATTGCTGGTTGATCGTGTGGCTTCGCCTCACAAGTGATGTTCCCAGTCGGTACACTACCTACTCTATTATAAGCTGATTCTAGTCTTAGCAAGCTCGAATTCGAGGAGAAAGTGGAACTTAAGAAAAAAAAAAACAATTATTGTCGATAAAAAATATTATCGACAATAATTGTCAAGTGAACTATTTGACATAAAATTAAAAAGGGTTTTCATATGTTTCTAAACTTTTGAATAAACATGAAATATTTGTTGGCTATATTTGGTTTATATTAAGATAAAAACGTATTTGTATCATGGTGGTTATATGAGATAGTAAATTTAATAAATTGTGGAAAAAATAACTCCGCTTTGACTCCGGTTTCGTCGCGCGTCAACCCAAATGTAAACATTTATATTTAAATTTAAAATCCTTGCCCGTCTCTAATTGTAATTGAAACTGCGCGCCACGGTCCGTATTTAAATAATTCTAAATGTTGTTTCAAATTAATGCATTTTTGTCCCAAAAACTTCAGTATTTACATAACAAATTTCTTAATGATGCGATGTACGTAACGATGTACGGTGTATGTAAAAGGGAATGTCACAATGGGAAGACGGCACAGATAGAGGGTCGACTTCCTGAATTCCATAAAATCAGAAAGCTCGGAAAGTGGAGCATTCTTGTACATGTTGGGTACACCTATGCAGTTAAAGTTATAAAACTTTCACTAAGGCGCGAGCAAACCGTCGCTACCTCAAAACTTAAGTGAACAACAAAGTGATTGTGCGTGTAGAATATAGTTTCTGAAGAATGACATTCATTGAAATTGCATAATTGCGTATGTTCGGCAATGAACACACTAGAAGGTACGATGTGCATGCATGTGTATAAAAACACATTACACACGTCACGACATATGTTTTTTGATAATTACCTCCCTGGAGTTTGAACCGGTAGTTTGTCCATTTTCGAATGTGTGTAATTTTGTGCCACTCAGCAGTTACGACGTAATTATGCAACAAACATTGCCACTTTCACAATAATAATATTTACGATGTTACGTGTGTTGGCCAAATATCTTCAGCGCGATAACATTTTAGCGCATAACGTACCCTAACGTGCCTATATTCAAGAACATAGTGTGTTGTTTTGGCTATTTAGGCTCCTTATTACATAATATCCATGAAAACAGTTCATATAAAAATTGGATAGCCAAGTTTATGATTAATAGCCGTTCCCAGGCTCGGTAATTATGATTTATGATCAAAAACTTTGAGATGAACGCCAAATATAGTATTCTCCTAATCCAGTCCTTCAAGTCTTATGTGGGGCGAAAACAGACTTCAATTTGGTTTAACAGATAAAGTACTATTGTTATTGTTGGGAGTGAAACTTTGTTAGACAATAACAAACTTGATTTTCTGTACCTATATTACAATTAGAACCGAAATAATATTTATAATAAAAAAGGGCAACGCATCTGTTTATCTCCAAGCGCATGTATATGGGCGTCGGTAGTCATGAAAATGGCTCCGACGGATCGTTTGCCCCCTATACCATAAAAAACAATAAGTCTTACTCGTTTTTCCAATATACTTATTTTATTTCTTTTGTTATTGGCTAAAACATATTTTTTTATATCTGGTATCGAAAAAGTAAAGAACTTATTCAGCTCTTTAAATGAAAAAATATATAGTATATATAGTAAATATATAGTATATAGTAAATATATAGTATTAGTAAATATATAGTATATAGTAAATATATAGTATATAGTATAGTATAATAGTATGAAAAAATTGTTTTTATTATAAAATATCTGCGCCCCGCAGTTTCACCCGCATAAGTTTCGATTCCGTGGAAATATCGAGATAATAATATGTAGCCTATATGTGGACCCGACCTGTTAGTAATATTCATGCAAAATTTTAAGTAAATCCATGCAGTAGTTCTTGAGCTTAGCCCGGACATATCTACAGACAAACATGCAAAAATTCTAAAAACTATTTTTTGGCCTAGATATCGATTGTAGATCACGCCCCAGGTATTCTTTTAAAACATATTTATTGTACAGTTTTGACTTTCTTACGATTTTATAATATGTATGACTAGCGGTGCCATGCGCGCGTTGCTACGCCACCGTGGGCGCATCAAGAACAACTTTACTAAAGATCATCACATTCTTAAATGCATTATGCATGTATATATTAAGTGTGCATGTGCATGTACAAGAAAACGGAGGAAACGTGGCCTAAGGAGGGGGAAAGAGGAAAGAGGGCAAAGCGTCTGCATGACCACTATGCGGATGTGTTGCATACTCATCCGCATAGTGGTCATGCAGACGCTTTACGTTATGAAAATGGCTCCGATTGCTCGCTTGCCTCCTTATACATAAAAAAGTGTGTGCTTTAGACCACACAACTGAAGTAAAAACTGTGATGTGATGTGAGTGATTATTGATTTTATACCTTAGTTACAATGACATAACATGTCATATGATATTTATTTATTATACACAAAAAGTGTCACTAAAATGGAATTTGAATTTTGAATTTGAATGACAACTTCCACTAGCCTTGCCCGATGTGTGATTTTTGTAACGCTCACGCCAGCTTCCCATGTCAAGCGAACGCATAGAAGTTTTACTTCAAAAATGGAGGAGACCTTCTTCGGGTTGCTTCTAATCATCACATGTAATTATTGTATAGATGGAAATGCCGCGGCGAGTGCAGGTTATGTTGTTCGTTTTCCGGACAGCCTGATGACATCAATTATTGTGAGTGAGCGGAAATGGTGGATTTTGTGGGCGTGAGCGTGACATAGACTCTCCTCTGCAAGATGTAATTTGTCACTTGTTTCTGCGTTGTTTGTGACGTAAACTGTTATCACAACTACGTTTTTTATAATGGTCTTTTTATAATAGCTTTAATGGATTTTATCGAGGTTTATTTTATTATTTTGCAAGCTCGACGTCTCGGAAGCTTTACAGCAGGGTTTCTTAAACTCTTTGCAGTCACGGACCGTTTTCCAGAACTTAAAAACTCCGCGGACCCCTGTCAAAGACTATTTAAGGAAAAGAAAATCAAACTTTATTTATGTAATTTGTGTTGTATTAAACACTGTATGTACACAAGATTGTTAAGGTTTAACTGAGCTACCACGGACCCCTGACGGCTGACATATACGCCACGGACCCCCAGGGGGTCCGTGGGCCCGCTTTAAGAAACCTTGCTTTACAGCAACCATGACCACAGATTACTCAACCGTTAAAGTTTTTATTGTAAAGGTTTTTTTATTTAAAAAAATAACTGTGTGTGTGCTTGGTGAGCACTGACACGTGATGAGACTTTACTCCTTAACTACGAACATGATTCTGAAGTGTAAGAATAAGACGTAAGCGACGTAAGCGCGGTAAAGCGTTACGCTCAGATTATACTTCATACTTTACACCACAGGTTCCCAAACTTTTTCGTCTAACGCCCACTTTGAAAATCAGTTACTTCGTATCGCCCCCTTATTAGTTATTACACCTTGATATTCAAAGACAATTATGTCGTT
>LUGF01009500.1:163701-188967 GCA_001625245.1 Calycopis cecrops
CGTTCTTCAAGTGATGCAGCATGAATTTCAGCCCTCTGAAGTTGTATTTTCAAATTGGCAGCATCCTGCAGGGATTGTTCATATATATCTCGGCATTCGTCGAACCCCTTTACAGTGTCCTTTAAATGTATGTTCTCCGCATACATAAGTTCATACTCCTCACTTAATTTATTTAATTCTTGTTTAAGGTCTGAATTTTTTTGTAATACTTTCAGCATTTCCTGCTCGTTATCGTCACGTCGTGTGTGAAGAAGTAACAAACAAACAAACATACAAACTTTCGCATTTATAATATTAATAGGATTATAATATGAGGACTTGCGTGCAATTGTCGAAAGTTTTTTAGTCTATAATATAAGTAACCTTCCGAAATTTCCTTTAGGGCCCCACCACTAGAAAAAGTCCTAGTAATCATAAATTCGCTGCCGTTTTATCTACTTATAAATGAACTATATTTAACTATTATTAGAAAGATAGCAGGGTGAAGCCATTTTTTAAGAAAATAATTTTAATTTTTATCATCATATTTCAGAAACTCGATGATGACAAGACTGGACCGGTGAACGTGAACAGCGATGAGAGCTCGGACTCCGACAGCTCCGGTGAAGAAGACGAGGACGACCTCATCCGGCCCATGCTGAAGTTGCCGATCCAGTTCGACCTGGATGAACTGGCTGGAGCCTTCTTGGCTAACAATCAAAAGTAAGTTCAGCCAGTGCCAGACCTAGACGAGGGCTTAGGGGGACTACAGCCCCTGGTCCCATAAGACTTAAGGGCCTTAAGATAATTTTTGAATCCATAAAATGGGCCCCTTCTCAATTCCAAGGTCTACTAGTCGACGCTAAATTCAGCCACACACCCTGGCACGGCTACATATAAGATAGTTCAAATTTACGTTCGTGTTTTGACCTATAAATGTTGCGTGGAAAAATGTAGGATGCTGGTTGATAAGATTAAAATTCTCTGACTGGACTCTGCATTTTTCAACCTGGATTCAACGCACTTACAACGCGATATCTGACAGAAATGTTTCATTCAATGAACTGCAATTAATTAGAATTTAAAGGATTGAGTTAAAAGGCTAAAGGTTAGTTAAGACTAGTTGGGACCCACCTGGGTCACGAATCCAATAAGGGTCCTGAGATTGTAGTATATTGTAAGGTAAGGTATTGACAAGCAAACGAGAAGATACAGTTTGGAATCTACATGTATTGCCCTCTTTACCTCTCCCCTGTAGCAAAGACTTTGGAATGCAACGATTTTTTAAGACAAATGTTTTTGTATCATATTGTTAGAACGGAGCTCGGTGCGCAAACATTCAGCTTGTTAATATATAGTTGATAGTCAGAGCTTTCCTTATTTTGCAGTAAACCATGAGCCTAAAAATTATCTTTTGCTGACCTTAGTCATCTAGTTCCAGGTCGATTCTGTATAATAACATACCTATTCAAAGAGTTGATAATAAATTTTTATGTATTTTAATTTAGGACTAATTTAAGTGTAATAATAGTCGGCACAAGCATCTACAATTAAATATTGTCAAGAGTTTCTAGTTAGTAAGCGTATAAGCGTGGATAGTGTAAATGATATAGTTAACGCTTTTAACCGGAGTACGGGACTATTTGGCTTTGAACCTCCCTATTAAAATGCCTGGATACTCTAGATAACGGATCTAATTAAATTAATGATGTAGCTACGGGATCGTGCTCTAGCTTCACAATATAAGTATAAGATTAATTTTAAATTTTAAAAAAGTAAATAAAAGTTTTTTCGATTGTGAATAATAAAATTAAAGACTTTTGTGTAACAGTTTGAAAAACACGACCCTGTCTAGAAACATCTGTGAAATGGTTGGGGGGCCTCTCATTTTGCCTTGGCTGTGTGTTTTTTTTTATTTTTTTTACTTTTTATTTTGTTGAACGAGTAGAATGATAATTCTGTATGTGCCATCATGCAGATACATGTTAGCCTCTTTTTTTGAGATCAAATAAATTAATTAAAAATAAAGTAATTTCTTTCTTTGTTTACACTAAGACCCAGAACAATAAATTCAATGTTCACAGTGGCTAAAATCTACTTTTCACCTAAGAATGTGTGATGTAACAAAAACATATTAGAAATTTGATAAAACCACAGTATAACATTCCTGAAATTTAATATGTTTTTGCCTTCATGCCGATTACTCGTTAGTTAAAAAACACACTATTTACTCTAAAATTAAATTATGAAAGTTTTGTCGAAATAAATGGTTATTCCAAACGCTAAAGGCTTTTAAATTGAAACTACATCAAAATATATGTATGCAGTCGTTACTATTGAATGTAATCACGTTTTTGACATTTAAGGATTTAATAAAGCCTGAAGCTTTTAAAAGCTTTGTTAGCCAAAGCTTTTAAAAGCGTGCGCTCGTTATTTCTACAGCTTTAAGAGTTGATGTCGTAAACAAAATTAACTCCACTTTGGTATTTATGTCACCGTAAGATTGTAAAAACCGTAAAATTACAAAATAACTCGGAAAATTGTAAACTGTAAATTTTACAGTTTGCTCCGGGAACATTATAAACTAACGAAAAATAATGTGTTAAATTGTAAATGATTTGTACAGTTCACAATTTTCCGATAGTTTACAATCTTCCGAGTTATTTTGTAATTTTACGGTTTTTACAATCTTACGGTGACATTTACAAGGGCTTTCTCGGTGACTTGATTGCATCGGAAATTAGAGAATAGTTATTAACAGCTGCTTTGTGTTGCGAGAAGCAGGAGATTGCGTTATTTGTCGCCCGTCAAGGAACCCGGATGGTGAAGGGAGGTGGGACAGGATAATGCCTCCCTAGTTAGGATGAAACGCTGGAAATGTTTTTTTTATTTACTAGCCATGTCTCGTGGTTTTTATAGGTTTATGTATTTTCTGTTATTCCAGATTGTAATCTATATTTATCCCAAATGTATTGTGAATATGTTAAGTTTTTCGTAAACATATATGTATATATATATATAAATTTTGGCATATAAGGTGTTATAAGGTTTTATATAAGACTACGGTAGTGCCACCGCCATTTGCCAAGCCATTTTGACAGGTACATTACCGTATCCCCTGACTAAGTCTGTTACGTCAAATCTATAACCTACATAAATCTTTTAGTTAGTTTTAAAATATCATAGTTTAATCAACAAATAACACTTCCAGAGGCCGCATGAACTGCGTCGTTGAGAGACGTCGAGAAGACCCCATGGAGAAGAGGTTCCCCTTCAACATCCTCAGCGCCTTCGCCCCCCGCAGCGCGCAGGCCGAGCGTGTCGCCATCATTTGCCATGGAGGAGATGAAAGGTATTTAAACCTTCTTGACGTCAAAACTTCTTTAGCAGATTTAGGGGTACCCATAGGTAGTAGTAGGAGGAGTAGGCTCTAGATGGGTTAGGACAGGGAAAAATGTTACGAATTCGCGTCAAATCGTAGCAGTTAGTGGATGTCAACTCGTAGCAGCTACGTGGAGCTACAAATGTGTGTTACTAAATACAGGTCATCGTTACTTGATAATTTTTAGTTTTCACTGCTATCGCCTGTCCCTGTGACTGCCTGTTGTTGTTATGGGGACAAATAAGTCAACAGACAAGAGGCAGTAAGGAGGATACAGGCGTATTGTGTTGCTGTCACGTTCATGCGGATTGTGAATGTCTGGTGGCCTATTGTAGGGGATAGAGTGAAAGAGTGAAACGAGTTTGGATAGCCGTGTAGATTTTAGTTGGCGTTAGTAGAAATTAAGTGTAAAAATGTCCATCTAGGCTTAAAAATGAATATGTAGTTGGGCGGACTAGAACAATCTCGACCCGAGAATCCATCTTCTACAATTATCTAAATTCTACTGCGTTTGCCTGGCACTTTAACATTTTCATTTTTACAGACAAATGCCAGTGTTCCCTGATCCCCAATCGCAAGTGTTCGCGTTCCCGCTGGCAGGTCCAATGCATTTGCCAATGAGGCCACAACCGGAGAGGCCCGCGATGAACCAAGCACCTGAGCCGAGGGGCCCCTTCCAAGGCCCGCCCCAGAACAGGCCACCATTCCCGTTACCCGTAAGTACTTACTTTGTTCTTTATTACAAATCAATCTGTAATAGAAATGTATGGCGTGATTATAGCTTAATAGATCTTCACTAGGAAACGACTGTATCAGAATATTTTAAGTGGTTATCTCATTAGTTTAATACTTTATGAAGTTATAAAGGGGACACTGTCGAAGGCATTTGTTACATTTGTATCCACAAATCGTGTTTTTATTGAAAACATGTCACTCCTTATGACCGACTTATTAAGACTCAAACTGTTCTATCACAACTAATATGGTTGGTAGACATTACAATATATGGATATATATAGATATAGATTACACGCAGTAGGTGTGGTCCATTGTGTGGACTTCATAGATGTTAAGTGTCAATTAGAATGTGATTAGTTGACCCCAAAAAGAAATCAAAACTATAGAATGTTTAATAGAAAACTGTTAGTTAAATTTCCTAAATATATAAAAAACATAAATTCCTATAATCATTTTACATAAATTTTAGACATTTGTGACCGTTGTTATGAAGTAACAAAAAATCTGAAATGTAAAATATTGCATCATATTCTTGCAGTTTTTAAACAGAGTTTGTGGAATTGTTCACTTCGAACTTTCGTTTGAACTGAATAGCTCTACCAACTTCAAAAAATTCACTTCAAAAATTAAAGCTTTAATTAAAATGTCAGCCATAGAAGAATTTGCATAAACTCGTTTAAAACAGTGTCGAGTTTCATCTAGCGTAGCGCACAAAAAGTAATTCAGATGATATGCAGCGGCCGCGGGAGGAGGCTAAACTTTGCTTTACGTGATTCAAAGTGGTTTTATTTAAATAAAAATCGCGCTTTCATCTATCTACTGTAGTTATACTATATATTATTTACACGCAAGCTCATATAAGCGTCTTGGTCGACATTCTTTATGGAAATAAAATATCGTGCTAGACACATAATATATGAAGTTAGAGTAAATACTGTAGTGTGCTTTTGCTAATTAAATTTTGCGTCACGCAACTCTCGGACTTATTATGTTGTTTTGAGAAATTATTGAAAAATAAAATAGAAAAATTCAGAAATGCGTAATAAACAGTACCTACCTAATGTAACTAAGCACTCATTTGGACCGCCAACGCACTAGATGAAAGTTACAATTTTATACTCGCAGTGAATGTGTCAAGCATATTAAAATGCTATTAGCCTCTCCCATCAGCCTCAACGAATATAATCCTGAACGTATTTCATCAAAGTCACCGTGAATTTGGATACCTAGGTCCACAGCTGTTAAATCTGCCATTGTGTTAAAAGCACTATATGCTTTTACCTTGTTTTTTAATCGGATATATGTGATTTTTTGCTAGAAACTTTGGTTAATATTACGTAAATACCTTAGAATAGAGTAGACTCGTAGGCTAGAGTATCTAGAAAGCGCATTTTACATGCTCCTGCTACGGGGTCTTGCTTCACGTTTTGCTAGTTAGGAATAAAGATAATCAAATTGAAAAAAAGACGCGTACCTAAATAACAATTAAACTTTAGTGTGCAAGTAGAGAGTATAGAATGTCTATTTTGAGGTCTACCGTGATAATAAAATGGGCCGTAACTTAGCAATAAAAAAGAACATGGAAATTATAATTAAGATAAACAAATAAAAATATAGAAATTTTGTATTATTCCATTCGATTCATTTACAATATCCAATCATGCTGATATTATGATTCTTTGTTCGTTTCGCTTTTATTTCTCTCATTACACGTCGATTATCGCAATGAGCAGAAGTTTTAATTAACACACGCTACAAGATAATGGTTATGACAGTTGTTAAACGAGTGCGACGCGGACAGACGGCGATGTTCATTCAGGGAACGTCATTTGAATTATTCAAATTTTGTTCTATAAATACGACATCTCTATTGTTTGATTCAAATTTTGTTCTATAAATACGACATCTCCATTATTTTGTGTATACATAAGTATTTCAAGTGTTTCGTTAAAAATATTACTTGATAAGAATTATTTATAGCTTCGCCTTTCGTACAATTTGTAAGAGGTAGTGCCCCACTGCATGCATGCAGCTGAATTAGGACGGCACAACCACCCTCCTCCCCGAGGTACGTCTCGCTTACATGATATCAGCGTAAAGTGCCGGCTGTGCTTTCGCGTTTCGTTAGGTGTGTAAGTAGCCGGTGGCTCATGGAGGGTGGACGAGTATGAGAGAGACGAGACCTCTAAACGGATGTATATGGGCTTCGGTAGTTATGAAAATGGTTCCGTTAGTTCGTTTGCCTACTTATACTATAAAAAAAATCTAAAGGTACAAGTTGGAAGCGGGCGACGTGTCGCCGCTTCATGTCGTCGCGACACGTCGCCGCTACACGTCGCTGCGGTTTCTATGCATTTCTATGAAATTACCTCATGACCGCAGCGACGTGTAGGGGCGACGTGTCGCGACGACATGAAGCAGCGACACGTCGCCCGCTTCCAACTTATACCATAATAGTAGGTTGATGAAAAAAAAATAGTTAAAGAAGAAATTTACTTACTCTATAGACCGACATATACAGGCATCAAGTGGTCAGGTGATCAGCGATCGTTTGCTACATATTATTAACTAATACAAGTACAAGTAATAAGGTTAAAACGTAACTCGTCTATTTTGCGAGAATCAGTAAAAACCCTAGATGTGCACATTGTTTTAGAATTTATTTCAGCTTTTATAAAAACCCTTTGTGCGAGAGATTTAATAAAAACAGCTGAAGGAAACGCGCTTATCTGAACTCTGTGAGCACCATAATAGAGATAAAAGGAAATTTGCATAGCTGTATGTTCTGGATGTACATCTGTCCGTTAAAAGCGTGGGGGCGGTATTGTTTCATTATCAGTCAGTGGTAATTATAAAAAAAAATAAAATTACCCGATAACCGCTGGTAATGAAGATAGTGTTGGAAGACCTCCAACCGGTGGACCGACACATTGGTGGAGGGAAGCCACTGGATGCAAGTGACCAGGACCTTTGGCGCTCTATGGGGCAGGCTCACGTCCAGCAGTGGCCGTCGTACGGCTGATGATGATGAATAAAATTACGACTTTAATTTTCATGTCATTTTACTCTAGCAAAAGAAAATCTAGAAAGTAGATAATGATTTAATTTGCAAGCGTATCTAATACATACCCACAAAACAATCACTACGCCGATTCATCTTTATATTAATAATAATATAATATTATTAATATAATATTAATATTAATATATTATTATTATTAATGTAATATTAATATTAAAGATGGGACAAATGAAAATTCTCTATCATCTTTTTTCTTTGTCCACAAACAAGCGCAATAATAAAAAGTCTTATTACCATTGATATGTTTTATTTTAAAGAACTGAATAAGATTTTATTACTTTTTCTCATAATTAAGGAAGTAGCTATTTTCAAAGTCCATAACAGCTTATTCTATTGTTGAGTACTTTCCAAAGCATTTTTTTATCAAGTCGTTAAGTGAAATCGGGAATTATTGGTCTTACTATTACGTTGACTGAGATTTATCATTTTCATAGAAGAGTAAGCAGGATTTAACTTTAGTGTCTTCTAAATGAAACTACATAAAATGAAATGTTTCGAGAGTATGATATGTTTCTAATAAATATAAAAGCTAGTAAATATTTGTTGTGCGCTATAAAATTCTCTTAAGCTCTCACAACTCAAGCAAAGTACTATAAAGCTTTCATATAGAATTAAAAAATGTCTTTTTCCTTGTTTACTTAGCGTCGCTTGCTTCAGAACGTTATAACTTAAAATGTTATTTATTATGGAGCACTCGCTTTGCTTTATTGGTAGTGCCTTCAAAGAAAAAATGTACTTAAACTAACTTGATTGTGTCAGCTTGAAAACTCTTAGCGGTTGCTTGCCCATTTTTTCGGTTCTACAATTTTAAGAGGTCTCTTATAATATTGTATATAGTTGTATTATCTTGCATGTCTTATGAAATATGAACTTAAGAAAATAAGGTAATATTTCCTAGTCTTTTGTAATGCTTTCTTACGTTTCTCCGAGAAAAATGAAGCATTTTCTAATTTTCCTGGCGATTTACCACAGTGAGTTACAGTCACTCATCTGAACACGCGAACTTACCATCTGTCAGATCTCCTTCTTCATGGAAGCTGTGAAGGTTCTTTATATGACCAACGAAAACGGATAAAACTAAATAAAAAATACTGATAACTATATCATAATTAAATGATGATATTACGCCACGATCCGATGGATTTCTTTAAAGCGTTTTTAGTGATTCCTATGTGAGACCCAAATCGTTTCTGATCTGGGAATCAAAGCATAGGTGATGCTCATTCCGAAAGACGATACACAATAATGAACATTACATATAAATCACCACAAACTAAATTTCTTTAAACCTCTTACACATAATATCTTAACTAGAAATAGATGTACTCTTTCTATCTTTACACACAGAGCAGATCTAGTAAATCGTTTGTACTTATAATAAGTGTTGGCAGTTTTTCTACAAAACTTTCCTTTGTTAGCAAACAGTTACAAACTGAGCGTATTAGTTACTTTCTCGTGTAGTGATGCGTTAAGATTCTAAGTAGTGTTGAGCAAGAGTGGACCAATATCCTGCGTTTTTGGTCTCGGTCCTTATCATTCTATTCATTAATTCATGCTTTTTTTATTATAAAATTTTATTATTATTATTATTATGAAATTTGACAAAGCTAAGGTCAGTTTATTACTAGATTATTACTTGGACAAAGTTATTCTATGTTTAATAATAAGCTGGTTAGACTAACAAGTTCCTTCGATTACGTTTTTATAGAGCTACTTACTAATGAAGTTTTAGCTTGAAAACTGGCTTATTCTGCTAATAGATCTGAGATAATACAAATATTAAATATTACTTAGATGAGGTTAAAATTAATTTTACCTGGACCTAATAAAAGTTCTTATTGCTTAACCTATTTTACTTATTAATTTTGCGGAGTCAACTTCTTTTTGACTTTTTAAGATCTTATAGGGATGAGTACATGTTGATTTTGTGACTTGTACACGTACATAATTAATAAATTGTTGATAAACTAAAAACCGAATAAATTAAAAAAGAACGATCGTCAACATGTTCTATTGCTTTTTATTACTTCTGGTCCCTCAATAGTACACGCCATCTTGGTCTTTATCTTAATGATATCTAAGACCATGACCACGAATATCGCAGAAATTCTGCTCATCACTATTTTGTAGAGAACTTCTTTGTTTATTGTCGAGTTGTTAGAAGTTGGAAAGGTGTTTGCAGGTTTCGCTTCTTAGCGTTAATGTATACGAGTTTTTACTTCGGCGTAGGTAATAGTAGAATCGGAATCAACGAAGTCAAATTATAGCAATTTCTGGTATAATAATCTTGTATAGCTTATTCAGGAATAAAGCTGCATTCAAATTAAGACATTAATCAGTAAGGTAATTTATGCAAATACAGGTATTTGCGTAAAAGACCTTTATGATTAAAATCACAGTATTAAAAATATATGTTAATCATCATGTTGTAACGCTCTAGATGAAATGACTACATGTTAAAATCACTAATCTATCTCCTGTGGCAAAGTGCTCAGAAAACTAAAAAATGTTATTGTGATATTTGACAATTTTGATTGAGGGTCATTCAAGTATTACGACAGTACTGAAGGGGTGGGGGATATTGACTTTGGCTATTTCGTTGTAAATTCAATTAATATTTACTCTGATTTTTGCTGACAAAGGGTGGGGGGTTAAAGACTACAGATGATCTGCTTACGTAATACTTGACCCGACCCCTTGACAAAATCCCCAAACATAAAGGACAATAGAATGATAATGATGATTGATAAGTTACTTTTCGTTCCTCTTTACGTCCATAACCTATGATGCTCTTTAGCACTTTCGGAGCTAATGGACTTTTTAGTACTGTCATATATTATCCTCGAATGTGTATTGATTTTACACCACACCTTTTAGGTGAAATTAGGAGTACCCACCCGTCATAAAAAGGTTCAAAGTTCCAACCTAAATAAACAAATACGAAGGACATGTATATAAATTATGTATTAATTTAAAAACGCGACCACTTAAATATATTTTTATGCAACTCATTTCTCTCACATTGTCAAGACAAATCCACGTAAGTAAAATCACGAGCAATAGTATATATACACTTTAGTACCTTGTCACAATTTGTATATCCCATATTATTGCTTTGACTTGTCAAAGAAAGTAATTGTGACAGGGTACTAAAGTGCATACCCACATACTATTGCTTGTGACTGTACGTCTTACACGTCATTCGATAAAATCAACCAAGCCAAGTTTAAGTTGTAGCAGGGAAGAGAAAGTTTAAATTGTAGACGTCTACACATTAGGTGATAGATTGATAGTGGCTTGACTGCCTCGTGTTCTAGTGGTAAGCGTGTTCTACCCTAGACATGAAGGCCCGGGATCAAATCCCGGGTCGGACCAAAAATAGTTATTGGGATTTTTCAATGTCTAGTTACACCCCCGTGTCTCGGAGAGCACGTAAAGTCGTTGGTCCTGCACCTGATTTCTTGCCGGTCGTATCGGACTGCTGTCTCATCGGAATATGAGAAAGATGGAGTATAAAGTGCACTTGTGTTTGCGCGCACACTTGTGAACTATAATATATCCTGCGCAGATGGCTCGTTTTAAATATAGATTGCCACCATAGCCGAAATCGGCTAGGACGACAATATTAAGTGATAGATTAGAGATAATGAATAGCCTATGTACCCATATGTAATATAATTAATTCAATTATTATTATGATAGATTCTAATAACCCAAATCGGCGTGCAAGACAGTTACTTTTTATAGCCTACAAGTGTACAGTACAAGTTGTTTAAACTGGATTCATTTTTTGTGCACACATTTGCTATGTAAATATACCGTGTACATGCGAGTCATGCGAACGTATTGCGAACGGCAATTTAAATCACCAGGAAACCTGTAATCCAAAATCAGGGTCGAACGGTCAATGCACCTCCTTCTGGTTTCGCGGGTTTTGCATGGCTTTATATAACGACCCGGTTTTCGCCAATTATTTATTACCGAATCATACATGTTATTTACTCGCTGCATGCAAATTGAAAAAGCTACGTTATTGAAAGTGGTACATCAAAATTAAACGATCGTCTAGTGATTGCTTTGCTATAATATATGTTTATGCAGTTATTTAAATATTCTATGTGAAGAATAAATATTTAATAAGAGTAACTACACTTGTCTATCAGAAACAGCTAGCTGCTTCTATAATTAATTTTGACTCCACGAGATTTTTTGCCGATCAAAAAAGTAGGTACGTTATGGCTTTTGTCGCACAACGACATTTGTGATAACTACATTGTTTTGTAGAGCCATCGCGGCATTGCAGACAATTTGGGCTACTTAAAAATAAACTATGCTTTTATAGCTTCGTGAACCATCACATGAATTACATTTAAATCCCAAGAAAATTGGTTGCACGTTACACATTCGCATCAACATTTAGACCTTCAATTTGAACACATTCGCCACAAGGTCAACGGGTCCTCAAAGGATCCAATGGTTAAAGTTTTGATTTAAAAAAGGTGTCGGTATAAATGTGTATGCGTCTTTGTCAATGCGGCATCGACACAATTGTATTGCGGTGAAGAAAATAAAAAATATCATGGTATTAAGGCTCAGAGTATCTGCGAAATGATGTGCTTTTTCTCTGTAAATACACTCGTGAAGAGATCAAATTGAGATTAGGAAATTTGTAATCAATTTAATTCTAAGCCAAACTTGTAAAAGTGGAACGGGCGAGACGATAGAAGAAGCGATGAACCTTTTAAAAACACAACAGACTTTAATTAAAACAAATAAAAAATCAACAACACTGTTTTATTTTTATGTTTGGCTTTGTCTTAACATGATATTACAACCGGTTGTCAGTGAGTCACACGTCGATAAACCGTGGTACATCTCTATCTCATATATATTAGCCAACCGGTTCCTGCATGTTTTATACGTACGTACGTATTTACGTTACGTTTGTTGTTTATGGAATTTAAACTTTGTAGGTGTTTATAACTTCCACGTGACTTTGCCACAATACTGCGTAATATATTCCCTACAGAGCAATTAAATGTATGTAGTATTACTAGGACTATTATTATTTATTACTATAAGATATATTACTAGACATTGACAAAACTTAAATTAAATCTTTAATGTACTGATTACGTGGTCACTCTTAGTAATAACATAAAACATTCATTTGATTGTTTAAAGCAGCAGCAATCATTCACGAAGGAACACTAATATTTTAAATACCTAGGTGTCTAGAATGAATTTAATTTTAATATAGATGTGCAATAGAAGTTATCGATAATGATTAAATGAATCAAAATACCAATAGGTGTCGCGTGTGTAACTCCCGTTATCAGTATTCTATTGATGCCTTGTGGTGCTGGTGATAGAACTATAGCACTGGTTCCATGCAAAATATACAATATAGATGTATCTCATTATAACATGAATGGCCTTTGCGTCACTAAAATATTGAAAAGGACCGTTATTCTAACACTTTCTAGAAACAAACCATTTTAAACAGTAAAGTTTATACATTATAATACAACAACAAACTGATGTATTCACAAAATTAGGTACCAAATATAATAAAATATTATCCAAATGTAATCTGATTAATGAATGCCTGCAGGTGCAATGTTTATTTCTACATACATTATATGTGAACGTCACATTATATCATAACCAATCTGTCAATATATAACAGGAAGCTATAACCGATGATTATCGTTATTATTACCGAAGTGACAACGAGATCGTAGTTACGTCATGTTTATTTAAAACAAATTGTCTAATAATATACAGAAGATATTAGCTTAGCCTTCGATTTGTTAAATTATCAAAAAAAAGTAAGCAGACATAGTTTTTGCTCACAATTTTGGGAATTCACAAAGTACAAGTCTTCATTGAGAGACTCACTGATAATGTGTTATTAAGAGCATACGCTAACTGACTGACGAGATGGAATAGTCCTTTAATTTTTTTTATTTTACAAGGGGACAAACGAGCAATCGGAGCCTTTTTAGGACTGATGCCTATAGAAATCTTCTTGCTAGTAATTTTGGAACATCAACTAAGACAATGATTAGCTGATTCATTATATAATTATGTCGAATTTAAGGATCGATTATAATTTAATAATTTTCTGTGGGAATTACTTACGAGGGACTTTCCACTGATAATTATAAGTTATTAAAAAAAGAATAATTCTCAAAATATTTTCCAGTCGTATTGTAAAAAATTGTTTGTGCATTTATATGTATATATTATATGCGGGGATTATTATATTTCAAAATGTTTGTTACTAAACCAGTTTGAGCATGTCGATGAGGCGCACAATATCGCTGATTTCTGAATGCATAAAGCGCAATCAAACATATATTTATTATTATACAATATAATATGCCCCAAAATCATTCTCCCTTTGGCTCCTTATTGTGATTTTGAGTAGAGAAATAAGTAAGATTCCAGAGATAATTATGTTTAGTAGCACTTTTATATTTCGTCGTATGCGACATATGCCATGGCCCGTCTCTGTACAAGCGTCCAGGTGATAATAACACATAGAAATGACACATTTGTTTCTTTTATTTATTTAGCTGAATTTCAAAAGCTTAAATATCCTAATTGCTGCTACATTTCATTAAGATAAAATAAGTTCCGAATATATAATCCGTTTATAATTAGCAATAAAATAGTATACTAATGTTGAAACGATTTTTAGCAAGATTACAGTAAGAAGTTTGAATAAGACAAGTATATACACTACACTACACTTAACTACACCTAATAACTTCGCTTTAAGTGACGTACAAGTGGACCCTCCTTCCGCTCTACAGCTCCCTGACGGTAGCTTAAGTGTCCAGGCGCTTATTCACGTCGTACTATCTTTTAATGACCAGATAGGGTTCACTATGGAGCATAAACTCGCTCTTAAGTAGTAAAACTAACCTCTGTAGCTCTTAGGTCCGCCTTAGCAGCTTGAATTAGAACTAGTGCCATGAAGTATTACAGTGAAATTGCGCTGCCACGAACTGGGAGGTACCTCTTGAGGTTACCCTTATTCCTCCTCTCTCCACGGGCAACCGACTAGATATAATTATAATTTACCAATTTTTAGTATTTGCTGTTTTAATGATCTGATCTATCACGACCTGGTGACAGACAGACAGAAAAACGTCGAAGTTTCAGCAATAAGGTCCCGTTTATATCACTTTGGGTAAGGGACCCCAAAAATGTATGCCGCCTTTGAGGCTAACAATAGCCAAGCCTTTATCATATTTTTATCATAGAGCTTTCTTGCAATTATGATGGTGTTAAGAAATAGATAACAAAAATTGGTAGGTACCTACGATATAACAGCACAAAAATCAAATAACACAAACGCGTTTAGCTATTCCTCTATTTCCTCAATTCATTTTTGTCTCGCCCTGTCGATTTAGATCGAGAGCAATGGAGACGACTTGACAAATACTAAATTGAATTTCTAAGTGCTTCATTTTGAAGTTAACTGTTGGCATTCGATTAAGTTGAATTCATTATCTGTCTAGTTTGTGTCAGAATTCGATTAAGAATTCGTCATCTGAATTCCAGTAACATTTGTGTCTTATTCTGCAACAAATCGTAAAGGTTAAGGTGTTTGATTCTCAACCCGTTTAAGATAATACCTATTATAGGAATTTATCCATTATTGAAAGTTTATAACATTTTTTTCCAAATGACTGCCAACGCTCGTGGCAATTCACATTACCTCTATGCGGATATCTACGCATGTCCGTAGTCATAAAAATAGCTCCGATTGCTCGTTTTCCCCTTACTACGATTAAATATCACTAAAAATATTACAAACTTACACTTATTTTTTTCACTTCATGTTCATTTCATAGAAAATGAGTACAGGCACCTTTTTGGTGTGAATCCTTTTGCGTCCGACTGACTATAATTTTTTAAAACATTTAATAATTACATAGTTAAGTGAATAATTAAAATTTATTAAATTAAACTATTATATTATATTAAAATTAAAATGATATTAATAATTAGTTAACGACCACTCATTATTTTACTTGTTAACAACAAAAACGGACGCAAATGTATCCTTGTACATCGGAAACAAGAGAATTAGAACGGCTTATACCTATCTGCCCACGCATCGCGCGCCGTGTCGCAATATGGAACATTTATTTACACAGGTTATGAATTGAGTTTATTGTCAATCACAGACAATAATAGACGGCGAGTGCACGAATAACGGTACTAAGTAATGTGCTCCAACGGGACAATGATGTGTCAGTGGGTCAGATTTCATCTCACCAACGTACTTCTAACTGTTGCTGTCGATTTTTGTGCTGTTACTTTTTAAATGCTTTAATGCTTTACATACCATTGTAGATTGTTCTCGTGTGCTCTTCGTTGATTTTTGAAGAGATTTCTCTCTTTGGGCGATGGGAACATTTGAACATATTGCTCTCAGCTTTTTTGTAAGAGGTAGTGCCACGCTGCTTGCGTGCATGCGGCCGAATTGGGACGTTCTCTTGCCTACACGATACCGGCGTATAGTACTGTCGCGTTTTGTGCGGTGTGAAAGTAGGAGGTGGGCTACAAAAGGGAGAGGAGGAAGGAGAGCAACGCATCTGTGTAACCTCTATGCGGATGTCTATGGGAAAATGTCTGCGACTGCTCGTTTGACTTCAATAATTTTTAATTGAATAAATGTTAAATAATACGGAAATATGTGATATTCTGATTAAGCTAGTATGTGCTCTTCTTGAATATAATCTACGTTACCGCTGGTTGATATATTCTCGTAAGATCACAAATCTATAATTACGACTCTCCTTTATTTTAAATCATGATGTAAGTGCTCAAATTCCATTTCTTAATTAAACCACACTGCAAGCCTCCGTCACTTTGAATATTAATACACTTAATAAAGTTTGCTTTAATGTCAGCTTTTGTAAGTGCTTTGACAACTTATTGTATTAAGAAATCATATTATTCAGTATGAATTAATAGTAAATCGAAAAATAGAGTCATAGGCTTTACTGTTAAAACGAAACAATTCCTTAGGCATAGGCTATAGGATTTATTTGGAGTAACTAGCAGATAAAACATACAATTATTATTATAATTTGAATGGGTTGTACTTGTTTCAACCCAGTTCGAAGTCAACAAAAGCGGGGTTTCTCAGCGACAAGCGACGTTATTATCTTCATTAAGTTTCCAGTTAAGAAACATTAAGGTTTAACCTTGGTAGGGAGTTTCAAAGTATTTTACACTATCCTGGTTGTTTTCAATTTTGATGTTTATTATTGTAAATAAATGTTATATTTTATCAATTTGTTCATATAGATTTTTGAGTGGGGCGCTTTGTCGGATCACAATTGTATATCATTTCACAATCCAAATACTATACTTATAGGTATTTTTTAATATTTGAGATTTTTAAGCCACCACCTTGCGGTGACTGAGCTCGATACCATACAAGGACTGTGGAAACTCACGTCCGCTGCTCCTCTTCATGCCTTACTTAGAGCTCGTCTCTCGGATGCGGATCACAACCCCTAGTGATTTTCCGTCACTGCTTTTAGCACTAAATTTACATCTCTACATGGCTTACTCTACATAATGTTTACATACATTACATTTTCTGTTCATCTTGTCTTGAATTAGTAAAAATATCATAAATTTAATTCAGTGTCAGTTTGAACATACCTAAGCGTCGTACCTAGGTCTTACTTCAACCCACAACTATTTAGTATTTACGCCGCGCGCGTCACAACCTGAATCAAAATGTTTATATACGTTTTTATATTTTTTGTTCGTAATAGCAGCCACGTTATATAATCGTGCACGATGTATAATTGTGTTGTAAAAAAGATCAAATTATACAATTGTATAATCAACTTCTTTTCGATCAATCACCTTGACCGCCGAAACGGGATTTTAAATAGAGGACGGAATTACACCAGACTTTGTTTGATAGACTTGCTTTTTTGCTGTGCATTTTCGTATGAATTAAATTTCGTGAGATGAAATTATTGGCTGAGCAAGTTAAATGCAATCTATGTTATTATGTTGGCGTGGGTTTTATAATTTGTTTTGTATTTGACTTACATAATAATAGGGAGAGTCGGTGATATCGTATGCCATTGAAATCCTACCGCATCTCAGTTTGCTACTAAATTAAAGAATTTTTGTAGAATTTTTGTTTAAGTAGACTTGCGATACCAAATTTGCAGACTTCTTCCGACTAATACTGATGTTTTAAACACAGGTGGCGAACGTTTATCGAAATTTCGAATCTTGTCGAGTTTGCATTGAATATCCATGGCCTTTTTTTAGAATTTTTTTATTATCAATTTGATACATCATTTTTTTATGAAAACATCACTATATTCGAGGATTGATTTCGAAACGTATTTTAAAGAATTATTACGTAACACATTATTTCATAAAAAACTGAAAAAATCTATTTATTATCATAAATTATTGTGAACTAAATTCAGAACTGCGATTACCTTATTGCATTTACCCTTCTCAACAACTTTGACAGTAACGAATTGCCGTGTCAACTGTGAATTAGTGATTAGAACTCGATAGTGATTCACATCGCTGTCGAGGCTCGAAACTCTTTAAGTTTTTATTTATCGGGCCCCAGTTAAAGGTCTCGATTTTCTTTTATTTAATGAGATTGGAGCATCTTCCATATTTCTTATTTTATTTTCGACATCTCGTCGTCTTAGGTTTCCAAGATCAAATTAAATTAACGTCTGGCTTCTTCCTACCTGTTTAGTCTGTAATAAAATATTCTCTAAATCTCATTTTGTAAAACACAAATTTGATAAATATTAAATTGGAATTCTTTAACAAAATGGGGTAGGCATCATCAATTAACATCAATATATACCTAACTAGCTTCCGCCCGCAGCTTCGCCCGCGTGGATTTCGGACTTCAAAAAATGGAGTACATATTATAAACCTCCTTCTTGAATCACTCTATCTATTAAAAAAACCCCATTAAATTGGTTGCGTTATTTTAAAGATCTAAGCATACAGACACACAGACGGCGGAAAGCGACTTTGTTTTATACTATTTAGTGCTAATTACGGGCGTCGGTAGTCATGAAGAAGTTCCGACTGCTCGTTCGTCCCGCCATATAAGAGACCAGCTTTGACGTGTTTTTCCAGAGCCTTTCAAATTGCAAGGATCATTCTATTTTTGACCGCGACACCGATATTCAGTGTAGCTTGTGACCCAACATTTTATTGGCAACACGGCATAATTCAGTCTAATTGCACTAACGTCCTCTAGCATTGAATGCACGCAAATTTAATTGCAGAAACAACAACGGGCAATACTTAAACAGATAAGCTTCACTGAGTTCGTACTGAACATATTTTTTTCTATTACAATAGAATTACTTTAACGGATATATATCGCGCTTTATTTTTGTACTTAACAATTCCCCATGCTTCTTTATTGTGGGATCCATTTATAAAATAAAAAATAGACAACATAAGTAAGCTATTTCTGCTGAAAACTGTCTAACTAAATCCTACTAAAGATTGTATGTTTGTTTGTTTGTTATTCCTTCACGCAAGAACTGCTGAACAGATTTTCATGAAATTTGGCACACACATAGAGGTTAACTTCGATTAACACATAGTATAGTTTTATCCCGAAAAAATGTTCCTATGGTTTGCCATGGAATGATTTTCTATTTTACACGGGATCGCAATTTACGCGGGTGAAACCGCGGGGCGCATAATTTCATAAATATTCGGGCTTTAACTAAGTAATTAACTTACAACAACATTAACTCTCACGTATAACGTCAGAATCTTAGGCATTTCGATCCGATTATGACCAACTGTGTGTGTGAGGAATTGTAAAATAAATAAATTAATCTGAATCCGAATAAAAAGAAATAAATAGATATTTTAATGCATTATGTAAACTTATAAATTAATGGGTTTTCTAGTTCATAGTATTTCATAAGTGCCTATCATGAAATGGATTAAAAGTTTGTTGTATGCATTTTAAATAACAGATTTGACTTAATTATTTTAAATTCGATTTGCTTTATACTAAAAAAAACACTAATAACCATAAATAAAGTACCGTTTAAAAACAGAGGTTCTTCTGAACTTCTTTGCTTACCCAGAAATCCATGTACAAATAGGCGCATTATAGACCAACAAAGGTTCTAATTACAGGCCTTTTTGTTTGGCTCATTTGATTAACAACGCTTTGCTGAATTCCAATCAAAGAGCACTGTGTAATTACAGTACGAAATTTCAAACCTTTCAGTGGTTTTTGTGTGAAGCATCAACCAACGCCCGTATAAAAAGTTAATACAAAGTGGTCATTTCCGACAAGGCTTACGCTTCTGTTGTTGGGACTGGTCTTAATATAGCTTCATGAATATTAATTAAGTATCAAGATTTATTAAAAATCCATTATGCCCGTTATCATTTACAGTTTGTTTGTTATCTTTGAGACTAATGATCTAAAACGGTGCTTTATGAGGCAGGGAAGCGATGTAGCACCTTTTTTGTAGTCAGCTTTAAGAATATATGTTAAAGTTTATTTGAGGATTTTCTAACGTGCTAGTCATTGCCTTTATTTAACAAGTAAGTTTCGTGCTATTATCGCTTATTCGAAAATTTTGTATACATTCGAAACAATACATAATATATATTTATTAAAATGATTCATTTATTCGACATACTTTTTTAAGGAATTCTTGTTTTTTCTTTATTTTTGGCACGTCTGCGGCTGAATGTCTTCAAAATGTTTGATTTACACTTTTTTATATTTACGATGACACTTTGGGCTACCTACTTGAAGTCATAAAAATCTCAATTTTCACTGAATTTATCTCGTGGTTTCGATTGTGAGCAAACAAAATATATCTACAATAATAATAGTTTAAATCCATATTCTATTATTCTATTATATTATTATAATAAAATAAAATTTGCATTAACAATTTAATAAGTAAATGCTTCAAACTATAATTCAATATAAAATATATATTATATATCGCTAATCATTATGAAAGTCAAGAGTTTTGAGATAAAAAGAGAAGATTATTTTCTTGATAAATAAAAGTTAACATCAAAATATTATATTTTAATACTTAAAATTAGCTATTATAACATAATTAGCACAATAATATTGTCTTTAATAGTGTTGCTCTACCATGGTAGCGTGCAGAAACCGTACCGCAACGGGACCGCTTGCACATCACAGCCACTATAAACATACTCTACACATAGTCGGGAACATATAACTAGTCTTTAAGAGATCTATGCACGCACAAACATGCTGTATGCACCCGAGGCGACGTCCCATTGTTGATTATCTCGGCGCAGCCTTGACATTTGGAAGTCTAGGGAACGGCTCGCGGCCACTAGCCCCATCGGCGAAAACGATTATACCTCACCACGGGGAGGTACGGGTACCTTGCAGGTACGATAACGTTCTCTAAATTGTATCCACGACGCTGCCTCACGAGTTCTCCGTCCAATCTCTTAGGTTTAACAATTTTCACAATATTCGACTCCAGAATCACATTATCGGACGCCACAGCGTCGTCTGGCCTCAGCCGCGTGATGAGCTTGCCTCTGTTCTTTTGTTTGAGGAGAAAATCTTCATTCAGGACGTAGTCCAGCAGTTTTGGCACTTGGTTGTAGCTGTCATCGATCTCTCTCTCGTAGCCGAAGCGCTCGCTGGCCGACGCGGCGAGGGCGGACGACGTTAGCACCGCGAGTACTACATACGCGTGCATGGTGAGGCGTGTCGGATGTTTTTGAGTCGCGCGCGCTCACAACACATTTATATAAGTGCGCGATCGACACCATTCGTTCCTAATTTGAGTAGATATTTTTTTTGTTGTTATAACAAGTTGTTCTTGAACTTGGTAGGGTAATTGATCGGAGATTCCGAGGCCGAGAATCAACGTACTGCCTGCATTTTCTTTACAGTATTTTTGATTTTGTATTTGTTTATATTCAACCTCGTTCTAGTTACATCTCACAGTAATTACAAGGTGATCATTAGAGCTATGTGGTTAACATACATTATATAACACTTTGCCGCTAATATGCATGCATGCAGTGTTATGTTCGTAATAATATTAAATCGTTCTTTGTTTGTAAATAAATGCAACGCTTTTTATAAAAGGTTATTCTAAGCTCTTGATTTGTAAAAAGATCCATATTATGTCGTCATTATATTTCCAAATATAAACGAACAAGGAAATATGTTTTCAAATTTGCATTAATGATATATAATTGGAATAATATATTTTTCACTAAAAAATAGCCCCAAAAAATTTATTGTAATCGTGTTTTTTAAGATTTTCATAAATTAACATGAACAACAACAAACCTTTATTACTTTTGTGTATTTTCAACATTTATGCGTTAAAAAAAAACAACACTTTAATTATACTAGCTAACAATAAATATAACTGAAATTTGGGATTTTACTCACAATTATATCGGTACTAACTGTTGAAGCACTCCAGTGAAGTAATTTGAATATGCATTATATTTTCTGAGGCTAATTTCTTTTACCGTTATTTCAATTATCTTTGTATTACAAAAATGGAGCCCGAATCATTTTGTTCGGTTGAAGATTGACAGTATAATGAATTAATGAATAATGATTATAAAAGGAACATGAATAATGAATTCGATTATAAATCATAGAATAATTACGAATGTAATGTAATTATTTTATTAGCGAGGTCGGGAAGTGTCAGAAAAATCTTTAATTTTATTTAAATTAAAGATTTCTGACATTTCCCGGTTATTTTATTTTATTTAAATGAAACGATCTTACAATGGCATTGGATTGTTATGATCTAGGAGTCTGTGTACTTCCAGACCTTCCGCATTTAATAACAGCCGGTGTTCATCGCTCGTGCTTGAAATATTTTATCAGGTTCTAACTTTGAATCATCATGACGAAATTGAGCTGCAAGTAGAAATTTACGTTACGTTTCCTCAGTAGCTATACTATATTATGAATAGGTACGTCTAAGACTTATACATTTACATAGCTTTATCAGCCTGGAGGTTAATCCTAGATTTGCTAAATTGTGTAGATGATATTAAAGTTCTTTTTAATGAAGAATGATTTCATGGGCTTTTGCTGCCTTGTCTTCAGATCGCTTCTATTACGCCTACAATATTTTCATTTTTAGTTGACGCTGCATCACCTGTAGAAATCAAAATGTAGCTTTAATTTTGCTTTGCTATCTTAGCTCTTGTATTATTATAATATTTAGGTATGCATAATTCCATTTGGATGCGGTTATCCGTTTTCTTTTCATTAGAATGCTATTCTTTGTTATTCGTTAGCTTATGTTTAAGCTTAAGAAAATGACAAGTGTTTATTTTAATTCAAATGTCTTTAACATATGTTAACGATGCCCTAAAATTATTCAGTAGGTAAGTTATACACTTTTTCATAATTTACTCGTAGTTTTAGTTTCTTTACAATTTTTTTTATATTATTATAATATCAGTAAGCAATTACGAGCTTGTCTATTACAAACATATCTCGGTAAAGCGACGTGCGCTTGGATGATAAATAAATAAATCTATGTAAATGCTTCGTAAGTATTTCGTATTACGTATTTATAGAAGTGAGCACGATTTTTTCAAGGATGATATTTAATGTTTTAGAGCATTAAGATTCGCTGTGATTATGTTTATTCTCATTTTTTACATACGTCTCAAATAGGTACTTTAGAACCTTCTTTTCTGCATCCTGGAGCCTAGAGCCCTATCAACATAATCAATAATTATAATTAGATAGTAAAAATTTCTACTTTTATCAATATGGAAAAATGTTTTTCTTCCATTCATATAGAAGGTTTATTATTCAAATCATTTTTGGAAAATGAATAATTTGTGTTGCCGTTATAGTTAATCGGGAGGGGTATATTAGATTAGAACTGCATAGTCATATTGTAGGTGACCAATAAGGCAACTTCCATTGAGAAAATAATGATGTGATTTATCAACGGTAGACATATTATGGAAGTCACTGCATATAATTATCAATGCGGTAGCCCACCCAGTATGGATGCGGTCAGCAAGGGTTTGGTCTTCTTGACGTTAACTGAATATCAAAAGATGGATTTTATGTTCATATGTTTACGTATGAATCGATTGAGAATGATAATTATGTTGAATGTATTTATATGAAAAAAATCATAAAATTTATAACCGTTTATCAGTAGTTATAGCTTTACAGGTTTTATTTGTTTGTCGTCACTCATAATACTGATCTGAGATTTAAAATATGAACAATCGTTATAAATATAATTTATTTAGTTTTAAAAATCTATCCACTTATTCTACTAATAAACGCAATGCACATTAGTGTAGGTATACTTGTGTGGGTTTGAAGTGAGCGCACGTGCACACTATAGATGTTAACGAAGTTCACTAGTCTCGAATATAATAACGACATTAGCTACGACAATGGTGCCATTAATATTCATGACCTGTAGACGGGGAGGCTGCCCCGCATCACGCGGAAGCCCCGAGGCCACTGAAACATATAGGAAGTAAGCGACACCGGTGACCTATTCAAATTAGCTTCAAAAACTGTTTTCTATGTTCGCGTTTCTGGTATATATTTATGGGGATGGCGGATCGCGCTGATTAAGTAGTCAGCATGTTCTGCCGCGTTAAGTATTTTGTATTTTATAGACTATTAGCTACGCTCCGCGGTTTCACCCGCGTAAATTACGATATCGTGGAAAATCAACCCATGACACCCCATGGAAACATTTTTTCCGAATAAAAACTATACTATGTGTTAATCGAAGTTACTCTCTCTATGTGTGTGCCAAATTTCATGAAAATCGGTTCAGCCGTTTTTGTGTGAAGGAGTAACAAACAAACAAACATACAAACTTTCGCATGTATAATATTGATAAAATAATAAGGTAAGCTGCGCTCCGCGTTTTAATCCGCGATAGTCCCGATCCCGTGGAAATATCGAGGTGGAAAATAGATATTCGCCGATGCTCAGACCTACTCGATATGCACACTAAATTATATTACAATCGATCGATCATTGTATGACAATCGGTCGAATCAATCTTTAATATAGTCATAGAACTGTCCCAAAAAAGAATTTAACACTCATACATCTTTAGATTTTAATCCTTGTAAGACGGATTATTTGACTGATAATATTACTAAAATTTTAACTAAAACTGTTGTTTATACAATTGTTATTTTATAGTTTATAGAGATGAAGGGTTAAATATTACCTCTTAACACTAATAACCTTTATCACTCGTTTGCTCTATCTTCCAGAAATACTATTAATATGTAATTACATCTTAAATGCTCATAATTCTTTTTATCCATTTTCATTATTAAGTTCTTCCATAACTCTTTGAACCTATCATGTTTATAACTGTGTTTTCATTTACCTACAATATAAATAGCTTTTGTTCTTTATTTTAGTTCTTTAAGAAAATAAAACCATAAATAGGGAGATTCCAAGATATTGACCATTATTAAAAAAAAATGGTAGAATATATTTAATTACATTATTTACTGCAATATCTAAATTCTAGTTGTAGTCATAGTAATATATAAATTTATTGGAACATTGAAGCGATCTGTTGCCTCCATATTAAAATCTGCCAGCAATTTACAGGATCGAGATTTAGAAATAAATTAAAATTTTTATCATATTATAAATAAGAAAGCGATGAAAGTAGTTAGGCCGGTTTCTCCGAGAATCAATATTTCATGAACTTTCTACTTTGTTTGTTTTTTGTTTTCTTTCTCTTTATTATCATATATAACCGATTTTTACCGGGCTGTTTTAGGGTAACTGTTAATATAAATTGTTTGAGAGTTCTTTACGAGTGCGTATTGTGTCAATGAAGAATCTAAAAATGAAATTAAAGATTATGGAAAATCCTCATGACACCATAATAACACGCTCAAGTTCTCTAGTTTAGGATATGTTTTGAGATAAATAGATACGTTTTAGGGTAAATTTAATATAATTTATTGCTGAAGGACCCGGATTTGTATATTGTAGTATCGTTAA
>LUGF01009500.1:217024-227841 GCA_001625245.1 Calycopis cecrops
GTAAAGAAAGGATTTTTAGAAATTCAACCCGTAAGGGGGTGAAATAGGGTGTTGAAGTTTATATGGATTTCGCGGTTGAAACCGCGGGGCACAGCTAGTTAATATTATAAATGCGAAAGTTTGTGTTTATTTGTTTGTTTGTTTGTTACTCCTTCACGCAAAAACTGCTGAATCGATTTTCATGAAATTTGGCACACACAGTGGCTAATTTGGATTGACACAGGATAAGTTTAATCCCGAAAAAAACGTTTCCTGTGGATTTACGCCGGTGAAACCGCGGGGCACAGTTAGTTAATTTTTAGTAGTTAGTTAGTTAGCTAGTTTAATAAATAAATATCTCTGGACTTTACACACCACGTTATCGTAGCCCCGTTCTAAATACCGTAAGGACTTGTGATACGGATACTAGACAACGAAATATATTTAATATGTTTTATAAATTTAAGAAATTTTATAATAAATATAAGATTTTTATTATAGACATACATACAACACATAGATAAACATCCATGACCGAGGCGGGATTCGAAGGCGCGACCCCTGGCGCAACATGCTCCGCTTTTCCGAGCTTTGTGCCACTGCGCCAGCCTGGTCGTCGAGAGATGAGAATTGGTCTAGTCAACGACAAGTTTTTTTAAATTTATTTCTTTATTGTGTAGCGGGGCAAACGACAAGTCGAAGCCATTTTCATGGCTATAGACATCCGCATAGAGGCTATACAGATGCGCCCTCCTTTCTTCTCCCACCTCCACGGTATTTACACACCGCACGAAACGCGACAGTATAGTTCACTTTACGCCGGTCGCGTGTGTGTTCTGTTATGAAAGAAAACATTGTGAAGAAACTTGCTTTCAAGAGTGAAAATTCGGTGGATTGATCTGCATCACAATATGGTGGGCCACTTTGAGACAGTGCAATGGGGGAGACAGCGCTCCTCGATTGTCCTGTGTGCAAAAGCGCCTTCTCCACCTGTCAATAAACCATCTTTTATTAGGTATACGAACAGTACAAAGCTCCCTCGGTTCCATTGGCTTCATCCCAGATTTAACCCCGCTACTGAACGCCGTAATAAACGACAAACCTTGGTATTTAGTTGATTCCTAATTATTACAATTATTATACCTATTTATATATATATATAACTAGCGACCCGACCCGGCTTCGCACGGGTGGACATTTATTTTTGAAGCTCTCTGAAAAAAATTTTTGTTTTGTATGTATGTTTTTATAGGTTTTTTATTCGTGTTACATTTCTTTGTTTGGTACCTGCTTAACTCTTTTATTTTTGTTTTTAATTTTTAATTTTAACGACTTTACTTACCTTAATGCTTCACTATCCCTCGACGGATCTCCACCTTGGTGAGGGGGCTTAGTAGCCGTGGCTTGGACAACCACGGTGAACCAAGAGGGATCCCGGGTGAGGAAGCGTCGGGTGGGCTTCGCTGGGGCCCGCACTGAATGCGTCCATGGAGCCTCCTCCATTGACGCATCCAGGTCGCGGGAGGAGAGGTGTGTGTGTCGTTGCTGTGCACCCTATACCCCGCGACCGAACGGGGGCGCACCGTCTGTTGCGTTGGCGGTGGGGCCTCAGAGGAAGAGGAGATTCGGTGTGTCGTTGCCGTCCACCCTGTCCTCTGCGGCCGTTTAGTGGTTGGTCCGCCGTCCAGCGGATGGGACCAGCCAATGCCGGAGGTCCTCCACCCGTCTCTCTGAATCAGCAGATGGCGGCGTGGATTCGGACGACCGGCGTGGTTTGCTCCGTTGGCGCATAGGGACCAGGGGTAGGTAAGGATGGGAACCTGACCCTATTGCACGGTTCCAACGTGGAGTTAGGGACTGTTCAAAGGAAGCCGGACAGTCCCTAAGGAAAAGGAGTCTGGCCTTTTCACCGGGGCCAGCCTGTCGCTGGAGGCGCCCTGTTGCTTTCAGATCCGGGGCCCTCCAATCATAGCGGCTGAAGGTACCCGCAGAGGTTTAGTCGGTAGGGGCAACCCAGTTGTCGAGCCCGACACTGTAACCGGTTGAGCCACCCGGGCTCCTGGGTAGCGTGCGTAAAGGCATTCCTCTGCGTCAACAAAAAAAAAATGCTTCACTATACACTATGTTCGCAGTAGTATTTGTAGATGGCATTAAAACATATTGGTTTTCAGGAGATCCTACTCGAGAAAGTGCAACATATAATTGGCCATGAGAAAAGCACTCTTTTCTGAGATCGATGCCTACCATTGAAAAAGTTTGACCCTGGGTAAGGGCAAACGATACCTGGACGGGAAACTGTAATCTTTTAAAGGAAATAGGCAAATCTGTCGGTATCATCGGGATCCGCGGAATGTGTGGAGAAAAGTCTTGTCCCATTGCACATATTAGGAGGGCTTAAGTTTCTTAATAGCATAATGGGCGTACCTACTTTTAATTTCAGTTCGTGGGGTGGCAAGCCGGCAGGATTGAGTGAGGTTAAAAATTCTTGTGAATGTTTCTTCGGTGTTAGACACGGTGTAGATGGATTTGAAACATTTAAAATCACCGGGTACTTTTTCAATAATCATTTTGTTAATTTCATTTCATATCGGCCGGCGGCCATCATTCATTTTAATACCAATTACAATTTTAAATTCGTAATATCTTTTGAATGGATTGTTTGATTGGAATAAAATAAAAAGTAATTTATAGCTATTGAAACAATCTTGTTTAATAAATAGTTTATTTGGATAAGGATTAGTATTTGACGATAATATGATCAATAAACATAGACAAATAATTTTAATTACCTTTATTCTATGAAAAAGTGGTTATATTGGCTAAAATATAAATGTTCGGTTTATACTATTGCGGACTTTTTTGTAGGATTATTGAGCTCTACAACTTTTCTATAGAAGTCAATCATACATCTCTAACCATTTACGCAGCGTTCGCGAGAATCGTTAACGTATGGCAGTTTTTTCGTCGAGTTACTCCACAATTTTCACTACCACGAAAAATCTTATCTATTTCCTGGATAAAATATAGCCTATACGGATTCGGAAGAATTCCTCTAAGTAATAGTAAAAGAAATTTTGAAATCGGTCTAGTAGTTTTTGAGCCTATTCAATACAAACATACAAAAATTCAAAAATACAAAAATACAAAGGTTTTCTCTTTATAATATTAGTATAGATATAATGCTTATAATGGCGACCCTAGAACGTAATAAACATCACGATTTGTAAATCCTTTTTACATTTACGCTTTTATTATTTATAAACTTACAGAAAACAAAAAACTTAATTATATTAGTTCACTGCTGTCAGCATATTACGCAGGTGCCAAACAGTGAAGGAGCAATTAGATTACTTTTATTATAGAGGAGCCGTTGTCAGTAGCTACACTCTCTTCCTCATATAGATAAAGAAGAGATCGTTAATGTTAACACGAGATAGATTCACTGATAATATTTGTTTTTATTGGAAATTGGAAACTGAGAGAAATGAAAGATAATTCATGATGAATATCAGAATCATAATCACGACTATATTTTCAATTATACATTTGAGATAATAATAGACAACACCGATATCGTAATTTGGAGTTTCGTGAATTTATTGAACATTCCGGAGGACTCTACCTTTGTACTAAAGCAGCAACAAACAAAGAAGAAAGACGTAACCTTCACTGAACTCCGCCGGGAAAGTGATGTTATGTAATTAGCTCTCAGTTGTATCTAACAACTAATTAGTCCATGTAGTTATTTAGTTCGTGTATATTTTTAACATTAATAAAGAAACATATTGCTGGCGACAGTTTGTTCACGTCGTAGATACTTGAATTTCAAACAAAGAAGTTTTCTATTTCACACTAAGTTACTTCTTTTAAAAATATTTAATTTAATGAAACTGAAGAGAATAAGGAAAGTGTTATTTTCCTGCAGACTTGTGAGCTGTAAAGTATTATTAAACTTGTCACGTCCCGATAGCTGGGTCAACGACCTCATCAGGACATCTGTCATCTCAGTCCACCCGTCACCATAGTTACCGTAGTTTCTGAAACGTCGTGACTGCAAAACACTTACAAATACTTATAAATAAACCGCGATAAAAACCGTTAAAATTGTTTTATTACGATGTATAACATTTGCATAAACTTTGTGCTGTTCTAGAACCAATTTAATGATCTAAAATTGGTTCTAATTCTGATTTGAATAGAACTGCAGAAAGTAAGTCTAATTAGTACATCAATTATAATATAAATTGTAGATTCAGATTATTTATCAGAACCTAACATGATACTGGAGTGAAAAGTGACGGAAAGGCACAGACGTGAGGCTTAAGCGTTTTATTTTTTTATTCTTACTTTCGAATGGTGAAACCCATATTTGATGAATTGTTACAAAAAATACCAAGTGATATACAATATCAAGATACACGTTTGAGGCTTTGTGTATCGGCTGAAGAAAGACTTGTTATTAATTTAAGGTGATTAGGTACGAGGGTGCGTTTTTAAGTTCGCGGAATGGGACGGTAGGTTAGTAAAGGTGATTAACGGAATGACAGTGAGTTGAGTAACTCATTATTTGTATAAATACCAAGTTTTATTGTAATCCAAAGCTTACTAAACCAAAGCTGTCCCGCTTTTGCACGACGACGCGCCTGTTCACAAGAACCACATTGGGTGGGCTATAGTCCCTACCTGGCCCCCAGCGATTATTATTTGTTCCCAAAACTTTAAACAGAACTTCGTAGGATGAACTGTTCAAGTGTTTCAACAGGATTGTACACGATAGTACCGCGGCGTATGCGTCGCGTACGCGCGGCGCATGCGCCGCGTTCTCATGTGGTCTAGCAGGGACGCCGCGACAACGCGGCGTCTGCGCTGCGCATACGTTCATCGAACGCCTACACTGAACAGACGCTAGTGTGAAGGGGCCCTAAGACGCTTTTGACGCTGCCGTCCAGGCCGTAAGAGACGTTAGCGGTAAGCGCGGTAACGCGTAAAACTTTACGTTAAGCGGGAAGTCAAATGAAATGAACAAAAAAATGAGGAAAAAAATTACGACATAATACGAGGAATTAAATCGTGTGCTATACGATTTAATTCCTCGTATATTTTGACATCTGTTCGCTTGTTGAGGAAAATCGTCTCTTAAGTAGCAAACTCCAATAAATTAATGCGTCAATTTAATTAACATGTGACGATAAATGTCACTCAAGTGCTTAATATACATCAGTCGAATGTTAAAACATGAAACATTCTAACCAGATCGATAAGTATTTGTCAAGTTTCAGAAATAATTCTCAAAGGCACGTAAATCCCGAAAGATCGGATTAAAACTTATGCAAAGTCGACAAACGTACAGTATTAACGTCACTTTCAATTTAGAGATGAGCATTTCAGTGACAGATAGATATTGTATATTGTGAAAATGTCTTTGAACTTGAAATGATCGTTTGGTTTTTTTATTATTAATATCTAATCTGTAATTTACCACAGATACAGCACACCTGCTGGTAAGTGATACGTGGCCTAGGATGTAGCACACTTACCTAGAATGTACCTATTTGCCCTTGATTACTTTCCAAGTCGTTTGCTATAGCTGTTCCAAGATTCTGTCTACGGAGACTAAGAGGATCGATTCAATTTAGTTTATATAAGTTTGAATTTAGTTTTGAAAATACTTCAACTATAATAATAAAGCGAACTAGATGAAACGTTGTATATTAAAACTGTTTGTGAACTTTTATTATCATTCAATCATGAAGTTCTGTGAAGGGCGGGTGACGGGAGGCGGGAGGAGGAGTTCCACTTAAGAAACCTATCCCCTTTCACGCGAGGTTTTTTTCGATCTCTATACTTTCTAGCTTTTCCCTTCGATACATTTATATTATTCTTTTAAATACAAAGAAGCCAGTTGTTGCAGCCAGAGTTGTGCAAATATCCTGATGCACAAAGAGCATACATACAAATGCCAAGCACCTCACAATATTTAATATACTCTTAGACGGTATATAGTAAATTTACCGTCGTTGTTTTGTCGAAATTCTAAGTCCTTCATTCATTATCCATTTAAGAATGTACAGTGTGTCCGGTGAGATATCTCGGTTATAACATGTGCAATTAATGTTCACATGGCAGCTGGTGTAGTGACCAGTAAGATTCCGGAATGTAGGTCACGTTTGGGAAGAGGAGGTCGGTATCGACCATCTTAACGTTGAAGAAATAAGACCTGTGCCCAGCAGTGGACCTGCGCAGCATGATCATGATGACTTTAATTATGATAATACTCGTGAAAGTTCAACGGGTATTATAAGCTTAGCTTCTCGGCGCATGAGGCACTCACTGAATACGTGAAGTGACAGCTGTGCTGTCGCGTTTCGTGCGGTGTGTAAGTAGCCGGTGGCCCATGGAGGTGGGTGGAGAAAGGGGGGCAGCGCATCTGTAAAGTCTCTATGCAGATGTCTATGGGCGTCGGTAGTCATGAAAATGGCTACAACTGCTCGTTTGCCCCCTTATACCATAAAAAAAAATACGCTACGGGCCACTTTAGAAGATTGTAATATAAGATTACAGTGCAACTCCTATATCTTCAGGCATCAGGACACCATATCAAATAATACGGTAGATTAATAATGCATATTCTAATATACGGTACATTAGTTGGTCAAATAAGCTTGGCTATATTATTTTGTTCGCGAACTTGCCCAAATCTCATTTAATTTAAATCAGGCAACTAACTTAGACTAAGATTTTTTATTATTTATTGTACTTTAAAATAAGAGAGCAAACGAGCATGCGATTATCGACGCCTATATACATTACTATGCAAATGTCTTGCCATGCTCATCATTATACAAACAGTTCGACAGAATACCTGTTACTTTTTTAATTTTTTTATATGGTATAGGGGCGCAAACGAGCAGTCGGAGCCATTTTCATGACTACCGACGCTCATAGACATCCGCATAGAGGCATATACATATGCGCTGTCCTCCTTTCTAATCTCACACCCATGGGCCACTTAACTCGACTACATAAACACACCGCAGCACAGGTGCCACTTTACGCCAGTCTCGTGTAAGCGTGTCTCGTCTTGTGTCACTTCGCGTCAGTGTCAAGCGGACGAGACGTACCTCCCAGATCGTGGCGGCCCCATCCGCTGCCATGCATCATTCCATTACCTCTAAATATTTCTAAATTCTACTTATGCATTATTTTCGTAAAAGCCCTTTAGCATAATTTACGGTCTTTTCAACAAACGCGCCAAGTAAACTTCTACAAAAAGTAGTAGGTACCAATGGAGATCCCAGTCGTTTTAAAATTAATTTTACGACATTATGAGACTAAACCAAAAGTATTACAGGTAGATAAGTTAAATTATGCTTCTACATAAAAAAACATGAACCTCAATCGATTTTCCTCTCCGTTCGGACTTTTTTTTATGGTACATGAGGGCAAACGAGCCGTCGGAGCCATTTTTATGACTACCGACGCCCACAAACATCCGCTATACAGATGCGCTGCCCTCCTTTCTCCTCCCACCTCCATGGGCCACCGGCTACTTACACACCGCACGAAACGCGACAGCACAGCTGACTGCTAGTACTGCTAGTAACAGCGACAGTAAATCTGTAGCGCAGGCCACATTGCGCTGAAATGCATCACCAACACATTTAAGACTACTATAATCTCCAATAGTTAACATCACGCGCGGCCAACGGTATAGCCAAAAGCAATAACAATATTATTCGAATGGTCAATAAAAGTGGCACGTAAACCTATAATGAATGTGTTGATGTCGTTATGACAGTCCCCAGTCCGCGGGAGTCCATCGGCGACACAGACATTTATCGGCGGTATAAACGTGTACATTAAGTAAAACTCGTTAGGCGTTATTGCAGCCTGGTGATAAAGGTTATATTGGACGTTATCTTCTTATATGATAACGGCGGGCTCGTAAACATGTTGTGGACGTAAAATATTTGATGCGTAAATTGAAATTATATGGGAGGCGTTTTACGGTGGACTGGCCGCGGTGTGTCGCCTGGACTCTACTTGTACAGTAGTTAGCACACTATTGGGTGAAGACTGGCCATATGACTAGTGTAACTCCTACAATGATATATGGCTAGCAAGTGTTAGAATAAGTTACTATTCAATTTGTAACCTCAATAATAATAAGTGAATAAAAACAAATTGGGACTGTAATAAATATACGAAACGTATTAATTTCGTCGACGGCTAGATAACACGCCAGCTTTATAAACGAATATTTCCTCTTAGATTTTAAATTTAAAGACTCCATAAATCTTTTTAACTCAAAACTTTTAAACACCCATAATTTACTATAAGTAACCGTTGAAAGGTTATTAAGTTTGAGAGTTGCGACTTACTTGAGCCGAGCGCTCGAAATTGGAACAAGTAGACAAGCAAAGGCGCTGCTTAAGAAGTCGACCCGCACGGAATGTTAATTACCCACCAGCTCAGACGAACTTCGTCCTGTTTGTGTATGTCAAGTGCACGTTATATAATTTGGGAGAGTTTGGGAGTTAGCTCGCGGGAGTTTTAAATGTGCCATTCAGACTGAACTGAACATTAATTATTATTTGATAACGTATTGGCCTTTAGATCGTGGAAAGGTAAAAACATTCGCAAGAGACAGGTACATGGTTTTTGTTATGAATATTTTTTTAATGTTATAGGCGGTCAAACGAGCAGTCGGAGTCATTTTTATGACACCCATATACAGGGTGTCCCAAAAGTCAACGTCCAACCGAAAACCTGAGCTAGGCTAAGCTATGTTGGTTCTTATAAAAATTAAAAAAAAAATCAACCTCACGTATTTTTAAAATGACAGCGATTATTGAAATGTATACGACATGAAAATGACTTCATCACTCAACTTTCACAGTCTGTCTTGAAAAAAAAAAAAATTTTTTTTTTAATTTTAATAAGAACCAACAAAACTTGGCCTAGCTCAGGTTTTCGGTTGGACGTAGACTTTTGGGACATCCTGTATATCCGCATAGAGGCTATATAGATGCGTTGTCCTCCTTTCTCCTTCCTCGACGGGCCACCAGCTATTTACACACCGCACAAAACACGACAGCTCAGCTTCACGCCGGTCTCGTGTAAGCGAGAGGTACCTCCCCAGTCGAGCCGGCCCGATTCGGCTGCATGCAAGCATGCAGAGTGGTACAATCTCTTTCTAAAATCTATCTTATTTAGTTCAAGGTAGTGCCATAGCTATATTGCAGCCGACTTGGACCAGTACATCTTGTACTTACGACAGGTACCTCTTTAAAAGGAATAATGGCTGTGCTATCGTCCTGTGGTTTGTGGGTAAGAGGTGACCCGCGGGGAGATGGGTCAAAGGCAACGCATCGTCATAATGCATGTGTTATTTTGCTTTGATCGTCATCTAGGTCAATAGAATTCTGTTCATCGTTGTAAAAGGACTTTTACGAAGATAATGCATAAGTAGAATTCACGAATATTTACAGGTAATGAGAGGCCGAAGCATGAATAAATAAATGTCTGTGGACCTTAGACACCACCTTAACCTAGACCCGTGCTAAGTACCGTAAGGACTTGTGTTACGGGTACCAGACGACGGAAATACATTTAATATGTTTTATAAATTTAAGAATTTTTATATATTTAAGATTTTTATTGTAGAAATACAATATGTAATACATAGATACACATCCATGACCCAGGCGGGGTTCGAACCCGCGACCCCTGGCGCAACATGCTCCACTTATCCGAGCCCTGTACCACTGCGCCAGCCTGGTCGTCGTCAGCATGGAAAAGAGCAGGGCACTACCTCTCGCTCGACCGATACAGCCGCATAGTGACAAAGTGATATTTAAGGAGCTGAGGGAAAGAGTGCAAGACATCAGTAACATTTATTTTAACATAATTAGGTATTAACTTATTTTATTATACATATGTACTAGCTGCGCCTCGCGGTTTCACCCGCGTAACTTTCGATCCCGTGGGAATATCGGCATGAAAAATAGATGTTGGCCGATTCTCAGACCTACTCAATATGCTCACAAAATTTCATGAGAATCGGTCAAGCCGTTTCGGAGGAGTATGGCAACGAAAACTGTGACACGAGAATTTTATATATTAGATTATTAATCTACCATATTATTTGTTAAGGTGTCCTGATGCCTGAAGATATAGGAGTTGCACTGTAATCTTATAATTACAATCTTCTTAAGTTGCCCGTAACGTATTCAGTGAGTGCGTCATGCGCCGCGATCCTAAGCTTATAATACCCGTTGAGCTTTCACGAGTATTATCATAACTAAACTCATCATGATCACGCTACGCAGGTTCACTGCTGGGCACAGACCTTATTTCTTCAACGTTAAGATGGTCGATACTGACCTCGTCTTCCCAAACGTGACTTACATTCCGTTTACACATTAAAAACCTAATCAAAAGCCATTATTTAAATTTATGCTGACATTGACTGGCTGCTGATAGACGTAATCTTTTGTTATGCACCTATCTAAATAAATATTGCATCACACATCTATCTACCTGTGTCAATTTAAAATAATGTATAAGTAATCATGTGTATATGTACTATTTATTTTATTATTTATTATACTTATTTATCATGTACAGTATACTTATACACTCCTTTGCAAAAAAAACGGGCACCTAAGCAAATAATCAATTAAGTGATCATTATTACGTTATTTGGTGATTTTAGGTGATACTTTATGGTTTCGTAAATTAATCACCAAGGAATCGTTTTGTGAAATCTAGCGTAACGTTTTGACTGGATTGGTAAGAAAAATGTAAAAAATCAAAACAGGGGTAGTTCACCTGCC
>LUGF01009500.1:227979-257631 GCA_001625245.1 Calycopis cecrops
TTGCGATTTCTCAAAGCTTGACTCACCAGAAAACGATCATCTCTTGGTTCAGTGGATGGTTTTCTTCCAGATCCAGGCCTTCTTTTCATGGAACCCGTCTCTTGATAACGCTGCCGGGTTCTTTGGACTGTTGAACGACTTACATTTAGCCTTTGAGCCACATAACATTGGCTACAGCCCTCTTCAAGTAAAGCAATAATTTTGCTGGCTCTTACAATTTTATCTGCCATCATCCAGAGCACTAAGCATTAAAAACAATAATTTTAAATGTCTCTATAAGCAGCTAATTCAACGAAACCAATAAAAATAGCCTAAAGCTGCGTATCGACTATGCGCTCCTGGCGCGCGTGCCATGAACACCCGAGCCAAGAGTGCGTTCCGCCGAACGCGCTCCAAATATTCGATTGGTATCAACTAAGCGCGCATGGCGCGCGTGGCAAGTGTTCCAGTGTTCGATCGTTCAACATGCAGGCCAGTCGTGCACGAGCAGTGGCAGCATTTTTTGTAATGGAAGCGCAACAAACACAAAAAAACCGGCCAAGTGCGAGTCCGACTCGCACACCGAGGGTTCCGTATGAATGGGAAGAACATTCCAAACGTAATGCATGATTTTCAAGACCTTTTTCTCTAAAACGCGTGAAGGGATTAAGCTGAAATTTTTGTCAAATACGAAGGTCAGTTACGTCTTGATGCCTTGAAAAAATCACACTTCCAAGTTAACGAAATAAAAAGTTATAGCCAATTATGCACAAATTTTGTATGAAAACGCACTGTCGAAAACCTAAATTAATCGGGTACTTCCCGTTGACCTGGAGTTGTAAAATTTGGCAAGAAGTAAGAACTTATAGCACATAATATATAGGAATAAATCTGAAAACTAGTAAATTATATGTAGATCATTGGAAAAATCATTATCAACTTATAACTATTTCGCCTGAAAAATTCGTGCCGCAACCGTTTATAGACGGTTACGGCACACATTTCAGCTTAATCTCTTCATGCGTTTTAGAGAAAAAGGTCTTGACAGACGTACAGACAGACGGACAACAAAGCGATCCTATAAGGGTTCCGTTTTTTCACTTTGAGATACGGAAACCTAAAAATGCAAATGATCCGTCTCAATTGGCGCGTGCGCCACGACTGATGCGTGGTAAATGACCGATACCCGGCGGAACGAACCGCTCCGCGTTCGGGCGCTCCAACGAACACAATGGCGCGCGTTCCAAAATGGTAACAATTTCGCGCGTTTGGAGCGCGCGCCAATGTTCGCTCTCTTGGAGCGCATAGTCAATACGCAGCTTAAGGGCGAAGCCAAACGAGCGAAATTTTATGAGTTCTGAGTCGCGTATTTTCGGTCGCGTAAATTCTGCTGCATTCAGTTTCATACAAAAATGCAGTTTGTACCACACGACGACGCAAAATGAGTTGTCTGCCGACTCACACGCACAAACTCGACCGAATTTCTGTCGGGGCGAGGGAGGGGCGGGGATCCATCGCACTTGATGACACAAACACCCCGTACTAATGCCCGATTTACACGTATTAAGTAGTTAAGTAGGTAACTAAATTTTAACTAAATTTTAAGTGCTTAATTGCATGTAAACATAATTTAGTAGCAAGTTGCAACTTAAAATTTAGTTAACTACTAAACTAGTAAATTAGAAATTTTTCTATTTTTCGCTTAAGTGGATAAGTGTATTGAGGAATAAACCCCGGCTGATTAAATTATTATTTATTCGTCCAAAACATCACCCAAAATAAATTTAATCACCGAATTTATGACTTTGTTACTATGTTGAATGTCCGTCTTGAGTGAACTAATGAGCTTAACTACTTAAATACGTTTGGACATATGCAAAGCAATTAAGTACTTAAAGGTAAGTTAAAATTTAGTTACCTACTTAACTACTTAATACGTGTAAATCGGGCATAACGCTTAATAGTAACTGAATAAATTACGTCCGTGTGGCAGCTCCACAGAAATTCAGTTGGCCCGGCCGAAATTCTGCGACTCACGACTGAAAAAATTACGCCCGTGTGGCTCCAGCCTAAAACTTATTCAAAGACAACAGCAACTTTCGTTGATTCCCGCCAGAATTTGTACAAAAAATTGGTACTTTTTAAAATAAGATGAGTCAAAAATTTGAATTTCGAATGTACATTTTTGGCATCACGACACATTTACGACCGGCCAGTAATATATTAAGAAGACTTAAATCCTTTTTTGTATCATATTGTTTTCAGGAAAGAAAAAAATCAAAACCGCCCGTTTTTTTTGCAAAAGAGTGTATATATATATATATATCTTAATAATATTATAAATGTGAAAGTTTGTCTGTTTGTTTGTTTTTTTGTTTGTTTGTTTGTTTGTTACTTCTTCACGTAAAAACTGCTGAACCGATTTTCATGAAATTTTGCACGTGGTACGAGGGTGGGTAACTTGGATTAACACATAGGAGTTTTTATCCCGAAATTTTTTTTCTGTGGGATGCTATGAGATGATGACTTTAATGTATTTGTTACTCCTTCACACCCAAACTACTTATCAGATGTTCATGAAATTTGACATATGCTTAGAAGGGAACCAGTATTAATATATAGGATATTTTTATCCCGAAAAAATGTTCCTGTGGGATGCTATGGGATGTTGACTTTAATTTATTTGTTACTCTCTCACGTTACAACTACTTATCAGATTTTCATGAAATTAGTCATATGGTTAGAAGGGAACCTGTAATAACATACCTATAGGATAGTTTTTATCCCGAAAAAAAATTTTTTGGATTTTGGGTTTTGATTTTTGACCGATTGTGTTGAAATTTTATAGGGATATTTTTTTTTATTGGTTAGGTATCTGGATAGTAAAAAAATATAATTTGATCCGGTAGGTGGCGCTGCTGTATTGGATCCGGTAGGTGGCGCTGTTGTCGGAATGTCAACTTCTAAACGGCTCAACCGATTGGGTAGAAATTTTATAAGAGTATTTCGATGGTTACCTGGATGGTAAAAAAATTCAATTTGATCCGGCAGGTGGCGCTGCTGTCTTGGATCCGGTAGGTGGCGCTGTTGTCGGACTGTCAACTTCTAAACGGCTCAACCGATTGGGTAGAAATTTTATATGGGTATTTCGTTGGTTACCTGGATGGGAAAAAAATACAATTGGATCCAGTAGGTGGTGCTGCTGTCGGAATGTCAACTTCTAAACGGCTCAACCGATTGGGTTGAAATTTTATATGGGTATTTCGATGGTTACCTGGACGGTAAAAAAATACAATTGGATCCGGTAGATGGCGCTTCTGTCGGAATGTCAACTTCTAAACGGCTCAACCGATTGGGTTGAAATTTTATATGATTTGAAGCAGTGCAAGTTGATCGTTTGGGATGAATACACAATGTCCCAAAAGTACGCAGTAGAAGCGGAAAATCGCAGCTTACAAGATATTCGCGATAATGCCATTATATAATCTTGGCGCGTCAAGATTACGCATCAGTAGAACTGGAACTCCAACCTTCAATTCTAATTTGTGTGAGGGTACTCCTGTTCATTCTAAAGAGTTTAAGAATTCAACGGGATAAACAGTGCTGTCGTCACTGCTCATAACCGTGTCTAATGATTCATAAATTTTTGATTCACCTGCTACCGCCACCAATATATTCAAATTTTTTTATAAACGGAGTAATTTTTTTAAGACAAAACTGCTCTATCGCATAACCACTCCAGATTATTTATGTTGCTCTCCAAATTCAGGAAAACGTTCTTAATCAACTCTGTCTCCGTGGTGACTGGATGGCAAAATTCTTCATTGAATTCAATTTGTCCATCTCTATCAGTTAAAACTCGACCTTCTCCAATTTTCAACAGCTTACTTGCGTAAGCACCAGATTCCTAATCATTATAAAGATGAACTCGCATGTTACATGCTTTTTAACTTGGGTACATAGCGTTGATGATTTCAGACAGGCATTGATTTTGTCAGCCGGTGTGCCTGTTTCAATTACTGGCAGCGTTTGTCTGAAACCACCATTGAATATATTTACGAAAAACTAACTTGGGGCGATATAAAAATAGTATTAAAACACTTTTAAATGTTTTTTTCTCTGTTTCTCTGTTCTGTTTGTCTGTTTGTCCAGGCTATCTGCAAAATATATAATAAAGAAAAAACTGTCAAGTGAAACGGACGTGTTCTACAGAGCTCCCTAAAATATTATATAAATAAATAGTAAATAACTGTTAAATTGAAACGGCAAAACAACAAGATTACTTAAAAAATTGTGTTATAGTAAACAGTGATAATTAGTTGGCTGCATCAAGCTAAGTAAGTGACATTTCAATAACTATTAGTGCAACACCCGAAAGTTACTACCTACAGTTAACTAGTGCATAAACTTTTAAAAAAAAATTTAACTATTTACTATTAAATAATTATTATTTACCAGTGACAATAATTAATCGAGGCATTGATTACAAAAAAATAAAGAAAACGAAATATCGTAATATATGAAATCTACCGCCCGAAATATACTTATATTCAAACAAAGAACATACATTGTACCCAACTAACACTAACGTATTTCGAGAGAACAAACAGATACGGTATTTCGCTCAATTATCTTAAGTCATCGTGGCCTAGCGGTTACAGATACGGATTCGATGCAATAGACGTGCGTTCGAGTCCGACATCTCCCGACACTTTTTGTGGACAAATAAATTTGGTAATATACAAAAATGTATGTTCTGGCTGCCTCAATAAAATATCATCTACGGAATTTATGAACTGTTCTTACTGTCATCGCAAATATGATTTGGAATGTGCTAGTTTATCGGCAAAACGCTTTCAAGCAATGAACGATGAACAGAAACGGTGCTGGAAGTGTCCCGAATGTCGAAACAAACAACCAAAGTCAGATAATACAAATACGCCTGTGCGCACCGCTACACGCGAGACCGTGGACGCTCGCAATTCGTTATCTGACCAAGATGACACATCGAAGGGGTGTAGTAATGTCACGTTTCGCACTAAAGAACAGCCTAGTCAACTTCAAAATATTGACGCCAACGATTTGCTATCGGAGGATAGACTGCGCATTGTTATGCAGCAAGAAATAAAAAAAGCACTAGTAGCAACAATTACCAGACTGGTGAGTGAACAATTAAAAGAGATACATGATAAGGTGTCTAGTTATCAGGACTCTCTAAAATTTATTAGCGACCAATATGAAGATCTTAAGTCCGACTTGCACAAAAAAGACGAGATCATAATTTCACTGCAAAAGGGAAATGATGCTCGTTAAAGACGTTAGTCAACGGCCACAGACCTTTCGCACAGAATCTCCTTAGTTGAGCAAAACATGCGTGAAAGCAATGTTGAAATCAATGGGATTCCCGTGCATAGAACAGAAATTCTACCTAACGCCGTGATCCAACTGAGCACAATTATTGGTGCACCCATTAATGAGAATGATATTCTTCATGTCACTCGAGTCGCCAAGATGAACAAAGACAGTTCAAGACCTCGAACTGTTATCGCCAAACTACGCACTCCACGTCTTCGTGACAATATGCTTGCCGCAGTTGTGAACTTCAATAAAAAGAACCCGCAAGACAAGCTCTGTTCACAGCATCTGGGACTTGGTGGACCGCGTGCTCCTATTTTTGTATCAGAGCATTTGACACCACAAAATAAATCGCTCCATGCTGCTACACGCTTAAAAGCTAAGGAGTTGGCGTACAAATATGTTTGGGTTCGCAGTGGCCGGATCTATGTTAGGAAGAACGAAACCACTCCAGCGATACTAATCCGTTGTCCCGAAAGCCTAAAAAAAATTGTTTAACTTTAATATACCCCATCAATGATTGTAGATAATTACCACAATAACATTCGATATCTATTACCAAAATATAAGAGGAATAAGAACAAAAACTATTACAGTATATAAAAACATAATTCAAAATTATTACAATATTGTTATTTTTACTGAAACATGGCTTAATTCAAATGTCAAGAGTAGTGAATTTATTGACGCTAGGTATATTGTATATCGTCAAGACAGACTTAGCACAACATCCACTAAGAAGGATGGCGGTGGGGTAATGATTGCAGTGCAAAAGAACATAAATTCATGCCGCATACAAAACAGCGACAGTGACATTGAGGACTTATGGGTTACCGTTCAGGTGACTATAAGTGGCAAAGTTAGCACTCTTCTCATATGTGTCGTATACCTGCCCCACCTGTAAAATTGACTACGTTAAATAAATTCATTGACATAGCGAATGAAGTAATGAGTAACTATGGTAATGTACTAATTCTTGGTGATTTCAATTTAAGTTTTATTAACTGGTCTAACGGAAGTATTCCAAATACTATGATACCCACTAATTACAACTGTCAAATAAAATAATATAAATATAGATAATAAAACTATAAAGCTGATTTCAATGCAATTAACAAAGAGCTAAACAATGTTGACTGGCTAAAAAAATTTGATGGTAACAGCAATGTGAATGAAATGGTTTCAGCATTGTATAACACTCTGAATTTTGTCATAAATAAACACGTGCCTAAGCACATACCTAAGCATGTCAAATATCCCGTATGGTTCTCTTATTCATTAATTCGTGTCTTGTCAGAAAAAGAGAAACTCCGAGTTATGTTTAATAAGTTTGGAAATCCATATGACGAAATAGAATATAAAATTCTTCGGACACGATCTCACGAACTGTACGATCAGTGTCTTAAAAACTACAAATGTACCATAGAGCACAATATATGCACAAATCCCAAGGCACTTTGGAGCTACATAAAAACTAAAAGAAAAGGCGCTTCATCACTTCCTGCTAAAATGTATCTAGATAATACTGTTGCCAGCACAGGATCAGATATCACGGAGCTATTTTCCACCCACTTTTCTACGGTTTATAACCATTTAACGTTCAACCGCGATAATTTTATTGTTAGCACACCTAGTCGTTACATAAGCTCTTTTACGATTACTGAAAAGGAAGTGTTCAGAAAATTAAAACAACTAGATCCTGCGAAAGGTGCTGGTACTGACGGTATACCACCGTTATTTGTCAAACGCTGTGGTAACACACTTGCTTTTCCCCTTTCCTATATCTTCAACTACTCGATAAAGAGCGGTGTCTTCCCGGATGAATGGAAAAGAATCCGAATCATCCCGATTGATAAAAAAGACGATCCTTCTAATATTAAGAATTATCGCCCCGTAGCCATTCTGTCCACATTCGCTAAACTGTTTGAATCCTTGGTCTATCCTGTCATCTCACAGCATGTAAAACCCCTAATTTCCACACATCAACATGGATTCATAAAAGGCCGATCAGTGGACACAAATCTAGTAAATTTTGTCTGTGACATTTCATATGAAATAGACAAAGGGAAACAAGCAGATGCCATGTACACTGATTTTTCTAGCGCTTTTGATAAGGTCCCCCACTCATTGCTTGTAAAGAAATTAGAGACGTTTGGAATCTTTGGCTCCCTACTAAATTGGTTTCCATGTTATCTTAGCAAAAGACTCCAAACTGTGTCTGTGAATGGCTAAGACTCCCAACATTTTTACGCAGTATCCGGTGTGCCACAGGGTTCTCATCTTGGACAAGTCTTATTTCTATTATTTATTAATGACATCCATTATCACATAAAAAATTATAAGTACTGTAACGTATGGAGTTTCCTCCATACTTACAGCTCACTTAAGACCTCTTTGTTTGATAAAAAGATAGGTTTGAAATTCAAATATATAGAACGAAAGTGAAAAAGAATTGTATTTTGACAGGTTGAAAAAATGTGTTTGGTGTGATTTTATAGATTCGGCTCTGAGCCGTGAAAAGCAACATATCTATTTTAGAATAGGTCCTTAATAATATAGAAAAATGTAACTAGAATTAAGAAGACTCAATAATAAATATTACATTAATAAGTAACGTGTTTTATGTCCTCATTCCTGAGATAGGTTTCAGCCAGATGGCATAGAACGAGTTAGGAAGTTTTCGTTTAGGACTTTCAGATATTTTTAGGTAACACTGCAACAGGGATCGAGCTAGGCCGAAAACCACACCCGTCCCGGCAGTCGTTATAGTGGTGGAAGAGCGCCGGAGCCCGTCGTTACCAAGTGATTATAAAAGGACGTTGTACTACTCCAAAGGCAGAAGGAAATAGAGCTAAGTGGTCACGCTTGTAATTAGTCATAATGGAACCATTCACAGGAAAGTTCGGCGAAAGTGTAGAGGACTTCCTGGATACGTTTAACCAGCTAGCTATCCTCAAGGGATGGACCGAGGAGAAGAAAACAATTGCAATTTCGTTGTACTTGAAGGATGCAGCAGCTGCGTTTTACCGCAGTGTAAAAAACCAATGTGCTAACTATAATGAAGCAGCTGATAAATTAAAATTGGAGTTTGGGGCAAATATTGATTATCATTATCAGTTTTTTAATTTACGCCAAGGGGAGGAAAACATAACCACATATTTTTATAAATTAGCAGAAGTCGCAAATAAGGCCGGGGATAACGGATGATGTAACATTTATAACCCAATTTCTGCGTAGCATTCAATATAGGTATCGAACGCGCCTGGAGCACAATGTGTATCGATCTCGAGCGGACCTCAAAGATACAATAGCTCAATATGAGCGAATATACGCTGAGCCTATAGTGAAGAATATAGAATTACATGATGGGGCCTTAGATGACCATCCATGTGGACTGGGTCTTAGAAATAATAATGATGGTAGACGAGTGTCATCCAGCGGAATAGGTGGTGGTGATAGACTGTGTTACCAAGGTGCCAAACCTATCGTATCCGATAGACCCCCATTTATCCGGGCCCAACACTCTTATGATCTCAGACGGGGGACAAAGGGGAGACAGCAGCAATCATCGGGTGGACCACCAGCCGATGACCGAGGTGGTTACCACCCAAATGTGCAGCGGCGTCGGCAATAGGGCGAATGCCCGACGCACAACCCACCATGAGCGCCTCGCACCCTTCAAGCCAAGAGAAGCAAATTTCGGTACGTAATATAGCGCCGATAATATCTATAAATATGTACAATAAGGATAGGAATGCCTTGCTAGATTCGGGCGCTACCATGTCGTGTATATCGAAGGAATTATGCTACAACCTGGGTATAGCAATAGAAAAATCGGGACAATTCGCCGCCAGGGCCGTCGATGGAAATTTTTTAAAAGTAAGCGGGCAGGCAGTTATACAATTTTATATAAATAGAATAAGGTATGAAATAATATTTTATGTTATTGAGGGTTTGAATATGCATATCATACTCGGACAGGATATGTTATGGAAATATAAAGCGGTTTTAGATTTTAATAAGCATATGATTACATTGTATTCGGGAAATAGTACGAATATAATCCAATTCAAACAACAAACGCAAAGTCAAAGTTTGAGAAATAAAAATGAAAAATCGTTTGACAAGTGCAGTCGCTTTAAAACGTTATCAAAAGAGGATTACAATATAAACTTCGATAATATTTCTATTCAACAATCAATTATGTGTGTCAAACTGAGGCCGTAAGCGCGTATCATATAGATAATAGTTTGACAGGGGATGAACTAATATTATTACAAAATTTACTAGAGAAATATAAAGATAGGTTCGCGTTTGAAAAGGATCAGTTAGGTAGATGTGATCTGGTAAATATTAACATTAAGTTGAATGATGAAATACCAGTTCGATCTCTACCATATCGTGTGTCGGCTAAACAGCACGAAATTATGCAAAGCCAAATCCAGGAGATGCTAGCAAACCACGTAATTAGGAAATCGAATAGTGCGTTTTCTTCTCCAGTGGTTTTGGTCAGAAAATGGCGGTTTTGTATTGATTATCGCAAATTAAATAAAAAAGTAGTAAATTATTCATACCCGATTCCGAGGATAGAGGACCTATTAAATTACATGTCAGGGGCGGAATATTTTGCTGACATCGATTTAAATTCTGGCTACTGGCAATTGATCATTCCCGAAGACCAGCGGCACAAGACAGCGTTTGTCACACCGTCGGGATTATATGAATTTAATGTATTACCTTTCAGGTTAAAGATTAGTCAATCGATTTTTCAACGCGCCATGGATTTAGTGCTCGCGGAATTGAAGTATAAGAACGCTGTTGCTTATGTTGACAATATTGTGGTATGGGGCAAAACCTTCGATGAATTTCGTTATGCCCTCGAAGAGGTATTTAAAAGACTAAAAAGGGCGAACCTCACACTAAAACCTAGCAAGTGTCATTTTGGATTTAGGGAATTCACAGTCTTAGGGCACAAAATATCAGGCAGAGGAATATTGCCGGACCCCAAGAAAGTAGAGAGCATTAACAAATTAGTTTCACCAAAATCGGTCAAGGAATTACGATCGATATTAGGATTATTTTCATACTATAGGAAGTTTATAGATAATTTCACGTTTGAAGTAGCACCACTGACCGCGCTGACGAAAAAGAAGGTTAGATTTGTTTGGTCGGAGCGAGAGAATGTAGCTTTCAATTTATTAAAGAATAAGATGTGTAGTTTGCCGGTATTGATACATTTTAGTAATAGTCCATCTGTAGTGACTAGGTTGTATGTAGACGCTTCGAACATAGCATTAGGAGCATGCTTAACCCAGGGACAAGGAGACGTTATGCTTCCGGTGGCCTACGCATCACGTAAATTATCTGAGGCAGAAACAAGATACTCCACAACAGAGCGGGAGTGTTTAGGTGTGGTTTGGGCCCTAAACTATTTCAAACATTACTTATGGGGTATGAGATTTCAAGTAGTAACGGACCATAAGGCGTTATGTTGGCTATTTGAGAAAAGAGATGCCAATGGTAGACTAGCGCGATGGTCACTAAGTTTGCAGGAGTGGGAGTTCGACATAGTGCATTGTTCGGGGAAAATGAACATAATCGCTGATTTTTTGAGCAGGAATCCGTTATCTATAGATCAGGAGGAGAGCGAGGGCATTAAAGATGGAATGGAATTGTATAGGATTGAGAGGGTGGAAGTACAGGATACACAAGTGGAAGATCCATTCTGTAATAGATGGATACAAGCGGTTAGGAATAGCGGACAGGAAACTTACAAGGGCTTCTGCATACAAGGGGGTATTTTATATCGGAAAGTTGTTAAGGGGGGGCGAGTAAAGTTTTTATTAGTGTTGCCGAAAAGTCTATTTAGTAAAGTCATGGAGGAACTACACGATCAGGCGTGGACAGGTGGCCACGGGGGAATGAGTAAAACAATTGGAAAATTTCGTGAACGTTATTTCATGGAAAATGCGGAAAGGCTAATAGAAAATTACGTGAAAAGCTGTATACGATGTCAAGAGTGTAAAAAGAGAATCGGGAGGAATGAACTACACCCGGTTCGAGTGACAGGGCTATTGGAAAAGATAGGCATAGACGTTTTAGGGCCATTAAAAAAGTCCACCAAGGGAAATAGGTATATTATTGTTTGTCTGGAATATGTATCGAAATATGCGACGTGTAGAGCGGTACCAAGGGTACGCGCAGAGGAGATTAGGGATTTCTTAATTCAGGAAATATTTTGTAGATTAGGAGCGGTCAAGGAAATTATCTCAGATAGGGGATCAGTATTGAGGTCAGAGTTGGTGCGAGATACGATTATCAATTTTGGGGCTAAGTCTTGTCATTCGACAGCTTTCCACCCACAAACGTCGGGTCTGGTAGAAAGGTTTAATCGAACACTACAACAAACCTTAGCTATGTATGTGTCTAATAGTCAAAGGGCAGTCCCTTCCCCCTGCCCCTGAAGCCCCTGGTGTTCGTATTTGCCGCTAGCGGTACACGCGTATAATACCGGTATACAAGCGACGACAAAATTCTCTCCATATTATTTGATGTTCGGAAGAGACGCGAATTGTCAATCGGACTTATTGGTCAATATCAATATTAGTCATATAACAGATGACACGAATGAAAGAACACTCATTCATAGGAATGATATGATTAGGGCGTTACGAAATATACAAAAAGCGCAAATTAGACAAAAGAGGTTATACGATAGGAAATCGAAAAATATTAGTTTCGAACCAGGAGAGTTGGTGATGATATATACTCCAAGGAGACTAACGGGAGTGAACGTCAAACTGTCACGGATGTATAGGGGTCCGTTTAGAGTAGTTAGACGAGTTTCCGATGTAAATTATTCAATTAAGAAGTTAAACAGTAGGTCTAGGGACGTAGTTCATGTAAATAGAATAAAAAGATTCTTTTCAAGTGAAATTAGGTAGTAGAGATTTTAATCATTATTTCCTTTTTTTTTGATAATATGTTAGCAAAAACAACATATTAATAGTAGTGGAATAATAGTTGTAATTATATATATATAGCAGTAAGGATGTTGATAGTCATTGTCATGTGTATATGTGGTAGTTAATGGGTAGATATATAATAATGACTAGAACATAAGTGTGGATTTATAACTGTGTTCTCTGTTTCATGTATTGTCGCACATCACAACATATATGTGGCTCGCACGAGGTGCACGGTTGAGCGTTGATATGCTGATTATAAGTCTGATATGCGAAGGGTATCAGTGAGCTCTCCTGACAACAACGACGACGACGAGGTGGAGGCAATGTACGAGGATATTTCGAAAGCCATCCAGACCTCAAAGACGCATTACACGGTGGTGATGGGCGACTTCAACGCGAAGCTGGGTACAAGAAACTGCGATAAGCTGAAGGTGGGGTTTGGTGTTGGCAGGCGTAATACCAGGGGCCAGCGGTTGGCTGAATTTTTGGAGAGGGAAGGCCTTTATATGATGAACTCCTTCTTCAAGAAAAAGCCGCATCGCAAATGGACCTGAATCAGCCCAGACGAAACGACGAGAAACGAGATAGACTTCATTTTGTCAACCAAGCGCCACATATTTAATAATGTCTCTGTGATTAATATGTTAAAAACAGGAAGTGATCACCGCATGGTAAGAGGCACATTAAATCAACACGAGGCTTGAACGGTCACGGCTAATGAAGTCTACTCTTCGTCCAACTCCATATCAATGCCAAACCTCCGAAAACTTTCAGCTCGAACTTCAAAATAGCTTTGAAGGCCTGGCAGAATGCGAGTCAACGGACGACTTAAACAATAGGTTTGTACATGTTGTGCAAGAGGTCGGGCCCAAGTTCTTCAAGACCCGGACCAAGAAAAGAACCAGCAAACTCTCAGAACCTACTCTCAAACTCATGGGCGAAAGAGATGAAATGCAGCTGCAGTCTTCAGTTGACATGAAAAAGTATAGGGAGCTAAACAGACAAGTCTCCAAAGCATTACGAACAGACCTACGTCTCTTTAATACGTCACGTATTAAAGAGATCATTGAGCAAAACAAGGGCTCCAAGGTGTTCGCTAGGGACTTGTCTGTAGGCCATACCCAGTTGATAAAACTGAAGACCGAAGATGGCACCGTCACTTCATCTAAGGCCGAGATTTTGAGAGAGGTGGAGAAGTTCTATGGACAGCTGTACCACTCAACACGGCCTGTTGTTTGTTTGGCGGAAGATCCTAGAGCCAAACTAACCCGACATTACACCGAAGATATCCCGGACGTCAGCCTGTACGAGATTCGAATAGCCCTAAAACAACTAAAGAACAATACATCACCGGGGGATGACGGAATTACTGCTGAGCTTCTGAGAGCGGGCGGAAAGCCAGTACTAAGAGTCCTCCAGAAACTATTTGATGCCGTCATTCTCGAAGGCAATGTTCCAGAAGCGTGGACCAGAAGTGTGGTGGTGCTCTTCTTCAAAAAAGGCGATAAAGCCTTACTGAAGAATTATAGACCCATATCACTTCTGAGCCACGTTTACAAGTTGTTTTCAAGGGTTATTACGAACCATTTATCACGCAGGTTTGACGACTTCCAACCTCCCGAACAAGCCGGTTTCCGCAAAGGCTTTGGTACCGTAGATCATATCCACACGCTGCGCCAGATTATAGAGAAAACGGAGGAGTATAATCGGCCATTATGCCTAGCGTTTGTGGATTATGAAAAAGCCTTTGATTCGGTCGAGACATGGGCGGTGCTCGAGTCATTACAGCGGTGCCAAATCAACTACCGATATATCGAAGTGTTGAAGTGTATGTACAAGAAAGCCACAATGTCGGTCCGAATACAGGATCAGAATTCGAAACCGATCCAGTTGCAGAAAGGTGTGAGACAGGGAGACGTAATTTCTCCGAAACTGTTCACTGCTGCACTGGAAGATGTTTTCAAACTTCTGGGCTAGAAAGGACTTGGCATCAACATCAATGGCGAGTACATCACTCACCTTCGATTCGCCGACGATATCGTGGTCATGGCAGAATCGCTGGAAGACTTGAGCCAGATGCTCGGAGATCTCGATAGAGTTTCTCAACAGGTGGGTCTAAAAATGAACTTGGACAAGACAAAAGTCATGTCCAATGTTCACGTGACACCTATACCAGTTTTTGTGGGGAACTCATTTCTTGAAGTTGTTGATCAGTACGTGTACCTAGGACAAACTGTCCAGTTAGGTAAATTCAACTTCAAGAAAGAGATCGATCGCCGAATCCAACTCGGATGGGCAGCGTTCGGGAAGCTAAAGAGGATCTTTTCGTCCGAAATACCGCAGTGTCTTACGTTGAAAGTCTTCGACCAGTGTGTGTTGCCAGTGATGACATATGGCACCGAGACTTGGCCGCTAAATGTGGGCCTCTTAAATAGGCTCAGAGTCACTCAGCGTGCTATGGAAAGAGCTATGCTTGGAATTTCTCTGCGAGATATGGTCTGCAATTCGGAAATCCGCAAGAGAACCAGAGTAACCGACATAGCTCTGAGAGTCAGCAAGCTGAAGTGGCAATGGGCAGGCCACATTGCTAGGAGAACCGATAACCGCTGGGGAAGAAAGGTTCTCGAGTGGCGGCCTCGCACCGGAAGACGGAGTGTTGGACGGCCTCCAACCCGGTGGACAGACGACTTGGTTAAGGTGGCGGGGAGTCGCTGGATGCAAGTGGCTCGTGACCGTGACCTTTGGCGCTCTTTTGGGGAGGCCTATGTCCAGCAGTGGACGTCTTCCGGCTGATGATGATGATATACAAAAACATGTTCTTTTAAAATATTGTGAATAAATGGATAATTAAAGAGTTCATAAATAATAACAATATTATTGCAATATTAAAATTATATGCATTTGAACTTTTATTTGAAATTAAAACATTTAACATATTAAATGTATACAAACACAGATGGAAACAAACACACTCACAACTCACAACAGAAGGATGAATAGTTCATTAGTGCCATCTCTTATGCGTCTGCTTCATCAATCGAAGAATTATAGGCACACTCACTGTGACTGGGAACTATCTCATACAATAACAAACGTGGTTTGTGCTTGTGACTGGGCTGCTTGTTGAGGATATACGTTCTGTTGAGGATAGACTGTCTGTTCTTAGTTTTGAAAATAAAACATTATTGTCAATGATAAATAGTTACAGATCGGGATAAGAACTTACTTTTTTATAGTTTATATCTGGCACGTACATAACAATGTATTCGAAATATGTGTCATTGAAAATGCAAGTTAGTGCAGTAACTAATGCACGACTTCTCAGTCCATGAATGCAACTAACAGATTTGCAGACTGGACAATACTTTTTTTTGACGCAGAACTACCGTTTATCCTTGTGTTTGTTGAGGAGCTGTTTGTCCTGTTTGATCTGGTTGCACTTATTGTGTTGTTTTGTTTTTTTTTAATTGTTCAACCTTGTCTTTAAAAAACTTGTCGAATACTCTTAGAGCTGTTTCCCTCGAGGCTGCTGATTGGCGAATGGTAAATGATCTCTTCTTTAAGGAGTGTACATATGGTGAGGACGTGACCACAATTGGAGGGTCTTGTAAGATTGTGACGACGCCGGGGTAAGTAGGGATGTAATGTGGTTGTAACAAGATGGCAGAGCTGCCTGGCGACAGCACAGCGGGGTGCCACGGCTCGGCAGTCGCGACGGCTACAAGAGCGCACAACACTACAAACTTCAACATGTTGTTCTAACGTGTACTACGGAGCAGTAACAACTAAACTTTTAAAATTCGACCTGGCTTATATAACTGAATAGTTAACTACAAAAACAACTTTGAAATTCCCTGAACCGGAAAAATGATGTATTGTTATTCTAGAAAAAGTTTAATGTCGTTCTGTTTCATGTTTGATTTTCTAATATTTTATTGCTTAATATATAATATACATTTATTATATGTTTAATATATTTCAATACGTAATTGAAATAAAATCTAGTTTCAATGATTTTCGTGTTATTTTATACTTTGTGTATGCTTATTGGATTTTATTAACAGATAGTAAAAAAGTATATACGTAAAGTAAAGTATATATGTTGAATTAAAATATCATTGTGAAGTTATAACGTCAAATATTAAGTTATCCTACCCGCAACCGATACGCCCACTCATTACTATATCTGATAGAGGAGGCCAAAGTCCTACATCAGGAATATCATCCCAAGTCTGCCTTACTGCAAAACGCGATATTTCTATATATAGAGAGAGAGTCGCTAACTAGTGACGTAATCACGCCCTTGCGTAACAGAATATTACATAGAGGATACTCGCAAAATAAATACACTCGCCCTGCAACCTGGTAAATAAAACAACTATTTATAAATAGTGACTGCAGTAGTTGAGTCAAAAGCACATTTAATTTCCTTGTTTGAACGAAATTCTAGGAAACTACTCAACGTCCCTGCGATCAAAGCGAGCCCTGGAAACGCGGTGTTTGCTTTAGTGTAAAAACTATTTTTGTTTTGTTTTCAATTACTTTGTATTTATCATATTATGTCGTTGTTTTAGCGACTAGTTTTTAAATAAATCGAGATCGGTATACAAAAAAATATTTTATATTTTGTATCATAATGAATTTCGGTATCAGTGAACACAAAGTGTTGAGGATTCGTTTCTAATCGAATGGCTATCGGCGGATACATACACGTCTCGTCTATAGAAGGCTTGTGTGAAGGCTTGAAGTTCAATGACTTGTCGAAATGAAATTCGATCTCAATAATAAAAATCAAAACTATCTAAGTGCGATTCAGGCTATCACACCGAGGGACTTCGTATCAACGAGCATCACCATTTATGTATAAAAAAAATAAAAATTATATAGGTTGAAAAACTTATAAATTTGCATGGGCCTGCATATTTTTTTACTATTTGTTGTTATATGTAATAATATAAAGAGGTAGTGCTATTTTGCCATGTAGCCGAAATGGGCGCGCACTACCGTAGAGGTACCTCTCGTTACACAATACAGGCGTAAAGTTACAGCTGTGCTTTCGCGTTTCGTGCAGTGTACAAGTAGCGATGGTCCTTAGGAGAGATAAGAGGATGGAGAGCAACGCATCTGTATAACCTCTATTCGGATATCTAGGGGTATAGTCAGGAAAAACAGCTCCGACTGCTCGTTTGCCCCCCTATTCCATAAAAAAAAAATCTGTCATGTGACTATGGTTTCTATAAAACTACTGAAACGGCAGGTTTCATAAATAATTAAATAATCCGCAATACAATCATTTAAAGTAGTTCGTAATGAGAAATATTCGCGTGAATTACATCACTAACAACATAACTGAATAAAAAAGTTCAATGGCGAGTGGGACTCGCACACCGACGGCTCCGTATTTACAGGAAGTACGAGCGTGACAACTTATAAAAGTTATACAAACAAACTTATACTTCCGTGGCCCGCACTCACTTTGTATGAAATAAACTACTAATATAAGTTATAGGTTCAGTGATATAAATAGAATTTCAGCTTTCGGATTTATTCTTTTATTCGCCCCGCGGTTTCACCCGCGTAAATTTCAATCCAAAGAAAGAATATCATCCCATGGCATCCGATAGGAACATTTTTTCGGGATAAAAACTATCCTATCTATTAATCCATGTTACCCTCTATGTGTGTGCCAAATTTCATGAAAATCTGTTCTGCAGTTTTTGCTTAAAGAAGTAACAAACAAAAAATATACAAACAAACAAACATACATACAAAACTTCGCATTAATATGATTTGTACTGTAAGTTCGCACTTCTTGTTAGATTTAATTTTTCTGGGAAATACTTATTTGATTTTTTAGTAATCGTCAAAATATGCGCGTAAGCGGCTGCATATTTTGATAGAGTTAAATTGGAGTATATTTTTCTGTGCTTCAATAGATTGCAGACCTCAATATTCGACATAAAGTTCGCCTTAATCCTGGCAAGATGGCGTCCCTGAGAAAAACGGTCCACAGACAAAAAAGGGTTCTTATATGAGCTGTGTTTTTTCCCTTTTGACGTACGTAACCCTAAAAATAATAAATATAGTTATAAAAACAGGACCACCATAACCGTAGATTTAGAATTGTTGTCACTATGTGACTCATAACATTCATATTAAAGAAGGATTAATAGTAAGTAAAACAAACAATACAGAATATGATAATATTTTTAGTCAGTTAAACACACTATACGGAAACCAGATGATAAGGATGAACGGTTAGATAACAAAAATAATATAACTTCATCCGAATATTTCACCGAAGGCTAAATCCAAATGAATTCGGGGCAAATCAAAGTGTGTTGATTCTTGGAGGTCCGGAGAAATATTGTGAGGGAGGAACTGAGATTAAACGCGAACGCAGAGCTTAAACCTTAATGGATTTGCTCCTAGTTGCCCTCCTAATATAGACCCCATTGTTTACGCCCTGGTATCACAGATTACTATATTGTTTGTTTGATTAATTAAACAAATTACCCCCGTAACGGAGGGGTATAAATTGTCTGGTGCTGGCGGTTTCTTAATTAGTGGGGCATTAATAAAATGAAAAAAATCTTTTACTGTTTCATTTTTTAAGGGAAATATTTAGAGGCCTTAGGCGGGGGAAAAATATTATGATTTCTCGTCAACAAACATGCTATACGTAGCACAGGAAAGTGAAGGTACAGATTTTAGGATGTTTTAAGTTTTCACAACTAACGTTTAACATATGACGGCCAGATTTTTTATGAAGCCTTTTGTTAAAGACCAATGCATATAGACATACTACATATATGAAGATGTGCTGCTCTCAGATCAGAAGGCTACGACGCGGATGTCTGTGGTTAGTCAACAACATGACTACGACTTTGCGAACCGAAATGGCCAGTTGCGAGTCGCACTCGCGCATGAAGGGTTCTGTACCCTCATTACCATCCTAAAGTAAACAATTGCTTAAAAATACGTTTATTGTATGGGGACCCCCGTAATATTTTCTTTTTATTGTTAGTATTTGTTGTTATATCGGAAATACATAATTTGTGAAAATTTCAGCTTTCTAGCTATCACAGTTTAAGAGATGCAGCCTTGTGACAGACAGACAAACAGACGGATGGACAGTGAATTCACAGTAATGGGGTTCCATTTTACCTTTTAGGTACGGAACCTTAAAAAGGCTCAGATTACTTATTTGCTCGCTATGAATAGAAAGAACGTCGGTGGTTACATCATTTGCGACTGAAACAACGTGACTCATTATACAACGTAATTCCTGTCAGTGGCGTCCATAAAACGTTCCTTTTTACTTTAGTGCCATCAGGCGAAGTTAATAGTGGAGTAATGGAGGTAAAATATTAATGGAAAAACTAATGGCGATAATCTATCGCCATTAGTTTTTCCATGGCTTCCATTGAAACTTTACAACGGCAATTCCTTTATCACAACTGATGGAAAGATTACTTGTAAAGGCTGTTACAGATGTAGCTATAATATATATTTATATATCTATATATGTGAAGCAAAAACTTCGGGAACATATTTATAAAAATTGCTCGGACGGAGGAGTATGAAATTTGGCACACTTATACCTTAAGTGAAGTACAGAACGCTAACATATTTTAATAATATTTTTTATAAAGTACATTAATTTATTAAATAAAACTTTGAACACACTACTACGCATTTGACACGTTGATATACACTCTTTTGCAAAAAAAAAACGGGCGGTCTTGATTTTTTTCTTTCCTGAAAACAATATGATACAAAAAAGGATTTAAGTCTTCTTAATATATTACTGGCCGGTCGTAAATGTGTCGTGATGCCAAAAATGTACATTCGAAATTCAATTTTTTGACTGGTCTTATTTTAAAAAGAATACCAATTTTTTGTACAAATTCTGGCGGGAATCAACGAAAGTTGCTGTTGTCTTTGAATAAGTTTTAGGCTATTTTTATTGGTTTCGTTGAATTAGCTGCTTATAGAGACATTTAAAATTATTGTTTTTAATGCTTAGTGGTCTGGAATATGGCAGATAAAATTGTAAGAGCCAGCAAAATTATTGCTTTACTTGAAGAGGGCTGTAGCCACTGTTATGTGGCTCAAAGGCTAAATGTAAGTCGTTCAACAGTCCAAAGAACCTGGCAGCGTTATCAAGAGACGGGTTCCATGAAAAGAAGGCCTGGATCTGGAAGAAAACCATCCACTGAACCAAGAGATGATCGTTTTCTGGTGAGTCAAGCTTTGAGAAATCGCAAATCTTCGTATTCGGACCTCAAGAACAACCTTGAAGACGTAAGAAATGTGCAAGTTAGTCTATGGACGGTCAGGAGGAGGCTTCTCGCTGCCAACTTACACGGTCGTCGCCCCGCCCGCGGTCCCAAATTACTCCGTGAGCACCGTGTTGCCAGACTTCACTTTGCTCAAAATTGTGTATCATGGACTCAAGAGGATTGGGATAGGGTATTGTTCTCTGATGAAGCCAGGATATCACTTTATGGTGATGATCGACGTCGGCGAGTGCTGCGAAGACCAGAGGAGTGTTATGCAGAGGTCTGCTTTGAAGAAATAACGCCTTACGGTGGAGGCTCTGTTGTTTTGGGCCGGGATAACCTCTTTAGATCGTACAGAGTTAGTCTTTATCGAAAACGGCACATTAAATGCACATCGCTACGTGACGGAAATTCTTTCACCTCATGTACAACCCACATTAGCCGTTCTTGGCGAAAATTCGATTTTTATGGAGCTCGTGCCCACCGATCAGGCGTTGTAGGCACTTACATGATGGAGGTCGGAATCCGTCGTTTGGATTGGCCAGCTCGAAGTCCCGATCTCAATCCTATTGAGCATGTTTGGGACCTTCTCAAGCGACAAGTGAGATCAGTGCAGTCGGCTCCACAAACCATAACAGAGCTAAAGAATGCGATCACGGCGGAGTGGGAACGTATTCCGCAGGAAACCATAAGGGATATACTGGCCAGCATGCCCACGCGAATGCAAGCTGCGATTTCAGCAAGAGGGGGTCACACACCTTATTAATCTATTCAATGTTTTAAAGTAAAACTTATTTTTTACAATTAAAATTAGTTTTTCATTTTTTACTTACATGGCAGGTGGAACTACCCCTGTTTTGATTTTTTACATTTTTCTTACCAATCCAGTCAAAACGTTACGCTAGATTTCATAAAACGATTCCTTGGTGATTAATTTACGAAACCATAAAGGTATCACTACCTAAAATCACCAAATAACGTAATAATAATCACTTAATTGATTATTTGCTTAGGTGCCCGTTTTTTTTGCAAAGGAGTGTATTAAAAGACACATGTAATTATTGATGAAGTTTGTCTTTTGCAAGTGTTGAAAATTATACATAAATTGTTTACCTTAGTTACGCTGACATGAATGATCATGATAAATTAAGTACAAAAAAGTGTCTCTTAGATTGAGTTTCGATGTTCGCGGGATCACTAGCTTAAATCATAGTCTAGCAAACTACCACGGGACTACTACTTTAATATATATTTTGTCCTTGGTACGTATGAATATAAAATATACCGAGATACATTTGTCGATATATTTTGATGATGTCATAAAAATATATACTACTAGCTGTCACATGCGGCTTCGCTCACGTGGTTTTTCGCGATAAAAAGGAGCCGATAGCACTCTTCCGTTCTCTATCTCTCCCTATACTAAATGTCACTGTCGATCCGCTGATCCGATTTGTTGTGAAAGAAGGACAAAGAAGCAAACAAACACACTTTTGCATTTATGATACTAATATGGATGGATGAGGGCTTTATGAAATCGACGGGGTGAATCACCCCGGGTGATGAGCAGCAAGTTATCAGGACAATGTGCAATAAATTATACGATATTGAAAAAATTATGTTTAAGAATTATGTTGTAATGACGGAAATAATTAAATAGTGTTTTAAACAATTAATTATTAATTTTAAGTATATGTGTTTACTATATAGTAAAAGCATAGGCAAAAGTCATGTGTACATACAGCCAAACTGTACACGACGAACATGTAAATAGTATTTTTAAATAATAGGCTAGGGAATAATTTAAATTTATCATTAATACTTGATTTATATAAACATTAATTTAGCTGTAATTCATAAGTTTTTGTTTATTTCTAATTAGCATTTTTTACTGTGAATCATAACTTGTTTGTATCTAATTAGATTCTTATTAGAAGTTAGCGTTATGACGTTCGTACGCTGTCTGAACACGCCGGGCGCCGGCTGAGGGGTATTTATATTGCCTTAGCGGGGGGCGAGGTAGTATAAAAGCCGAAAAAACAGGTTTTGTGCGTTCAGTCAGCAACGGAGCGTGATCGCGCGATAATACATATGTATTTGAATGATAAAAATGTATGTCTAATGTTTTAACACATAAGAAAAAGTGTACATGTTTTGTAAATATGTTTTTATTGACAAATAAAGTTTGAGGGGAGGCGAAGGTTGGACAGGGACAGAGATAGGAAATAGGGGTAGTGGGGAGACCACGTTTCGGTATAAAAAGCGGGCATTTTCCCGCCAAAAAGCACGCTTCGCCACGCCACGCCACACTTCGCTACAAGTAAAATCAAGAAGAAACTCTGCAAGAAAAGAAGAAAAAAGAAATGAACAAAGAAGTCAGCAAGTAATAGTGTTCTTTCCCTGTTCCGCCCTCAGTCGCCCTTCAGTGATTCTGAAAAGTTGTTGTTATAATTTTAAGTACGGCACCCGATCCTGTTTCCCTCAACGAACGTCAATACAGTCCACTGCGGTACAGCCACTAAGGTGTGCCGTACACAAACATTATAAATATCTATTTAATATAAAAATGTTAACAATTAAATAAAGTGTTTTAAAAGTAAATAAAATATAAAATTATAAATAAAATATTAATTATGTTTCCCCTTTATGTTTTGTGCATAGCGGATGTCAGTCCTTGTAACATTTAGTTGTGACTCGTTTAAGCCCATACGGTTCGAATATTATTGATAATATTCTTTATAATATATAAAGTTTCTATACATAAGCCCTACTAATATTATAAATGTTGTTTGTTTATTACGCTTTCAAGCCATAACTTCTCAACCGATCACCATGAAATTGTGTACATACATTCTTAGAGGTATTGGAAAACACTAGTACGACATACGTACCGTATTGACGGAAAAAAATGATTATACATTTTTATGAATTACCCCCGCGGATGCATGCGCATGAATTTGCCCCACGGTTTCACCCGCGTTTAATTTCTAAGAAATCCATATAAACTTCAACACCCTATTTCACCCCCTTTGGGTTGAATTTCTAAAAATCCTTAGCGGATGCCTACATTGTAACATCTACCTGGATGCCAAATTTCAGCTTGATCCGTCCAGTGGTTTGGGCTGTGCGTTGATAGATGGCTATGTCACGTTTGAGTTTTATATATATAGATAACTGACATGACACACTACAATTTAAATGTGCTTTATCAGTTGTCACGTAAATCCAAACTATCTTTCTTCTATCATGATCTCCATAGAGATATAAAGAAAGAATTTATTTCTAATATCTATGATGATCTTTTTATGAATAATTGTCTGGACAGCATGTCAGAGGTGTCAAATAAAACAAGTAAATTGAAAAAGTTCCGTTACAATTATATAGGTACCCAAGTCACGCAAAATAACGTATCCGACATGTAGATAAAGAAGAGATGACATTTCTATTTGGTTTATTGCAAAACGATCACTCCTGCAAACAACATATCCGCGCAATGAGAAGCTATGGGTTTCCTTGAACCACTTCCTCCATAATAATTTAGTGATTGGCACTCGACAATATATTTATTCTATAATGTTTAGAGAATACAATTTTTGACCAAACTTTGCACGGTTATTGCTACTAAAACGAAAAATTAAGCAAATCTTTACATCTATAAGATTATCACATAAATGCCCATGTTGCCCACAATGTTTTTTTATAGTATAAAAGGGCAAACGAGTAATCGGATTGGTTTTCCTATCAAACCGACGCTCATAGACATCCTCATAAAGGTTAAACCGATGCGTTGCCCCCTTTCTCCTCTCCCCCTTAATAAGCCATTACATATACAGTATACACCGCACGAAACGCGACAACACAGCTGTCACTTTCCGCCGGAATCATGTAAGCGAGAGGTACCTACCTCCCCGGTCGTCTCAAATTCATGCATTCATGCATGCAGCTTGGCATTACCTCTACAACGTACAACAACAAACAACAACAACACAAACAACAATATCTTTCAGCTCTCTCAGCCAAACCTGCGGACTAAGGTGTCGTGTTAGGCGACTAACAAAAACCACGCGACGGAATATTTTCCACGAAACGCGACAACAAGCTGTAACAACGTTACTGCGGTATCGGGTAAGCTAGAAGTAGCTCCCCGGTCGTGGCGGCCAATGCTGCTGCATGCAAGCATGCAGTGTGGCTTTTTTTTAGTAAAACGCTAGCACATTTCAATTTATGTCGGGCAGCTAGTCTATCTATAAATATTATAAAAAGAAGACTTCCGGCCACATCTTTATTTTCTCTTTTCTGTCTGAACGCGATAAACTCGAAAAGTACTGAACGGATTTTAATACAATAGAAAAGTTTAGGTATATAGTTTACAATGTTATGATGTAAATTATCAGAAATACGTCGTTAAATGTCGAAGAAGTCGCAAAAAATCTCGCCATCTGGAAGCTTTCCATGCGAACGCCGCGTAAACTAGCAAAGATAAGTATAGATGAGTATTGAGTAATGTACTTACTAGCAAATTCAAAATCTATAAAAATGCTACAAAAAAGTCCACGATAGCATATCTTTTTGACTGTTTGAATTCTATTCTAATTGAATGTTCTTAACTAATAAGTTGGTATTTGGTTGATTAAATAAAATGAATACCAAAGTCTGTCAGTGATGTATAGGCGAGGCTACGCTAGCGGCGCGTGACATGTGCAGTACACCACACTACGACCGCGCGTGGGCGCTCGAGTATCACATAAATTTAGTTATAACTTTTCACTCATGGCTTTAAAAAATCTGAAAAAATTCACAAAACTTTTTGTGGTATTGATCTTTAATGTGGCATTGTTTAAAATATGAAATTCAAAAATTCATAACACAACTTTTTAATTTGAAAAAAAAATTCAGTACTTCATGCTTTTTTTTTTTAATTCGTCATTTTGTTTGTTATTAATATTAAGAGATCGGTCTGGAGCCATTTTGTTGTAGATAACTTGTAGTATATCCAGTTAAAATTTCAGATCAAAATATTTAAACCGAGCTGAGATATCGTGAGTTGAAGTCAAAATTTTAAGAAATTTAAAATTTCGAAATTCTATCATTTTCATTGTTTATTTATAGGTTCCCCCACTCAAATCAAAATTACGTCATGTGTAGAATGTTGCAACAAACATTTTAGTACCACTTTTGCTCGGTTGCTAAAGAGTTAGGGGTCAAGAGTCGATTTTGATGGGTTTGCCGCTCGCCTATAAAACCTTGGTGTATGTGTGTAACTTCTACTTGTCTTCTCCTAGCTAGTCTTGACCTAGGTTGTCGTAGTACAAGGAGCGTACAAACAAGCATAATATATAGTCCGCGCCACCACTCAAGTCCGTTAGTCGCGGCGCTACGGTCTCGAAACATAATGTTGCTAGAAGTTGAATATCGAAGTACCCCGTTAATATTTTTATTGCACAAAGCTTACCAACATACATTATAACTTATGTATTATTAACTTAGGCTCTATGTGCAGTCGCCTATGTATTTTATTCTTTGCCATTTTAGAATTAAGTTGTTTGCCGTGTCTGCAAAAATACTAACTGGAACCTTTGAAACATATCATATGTATAACAATAATTTGGAATTAATTTAATTTAATTTAAAATTAACCCCTTAATTTAGGAAATATAAATACATTTGCAACTCTAAAATTTGTCCGTAATGCGTGCGCATGACACTCATAATGAAACTGTTGACAACCAACAATTTGGCCTTTTCCTATCAGATTTAGTTCCAATTCAGTCGTGGCGCACTGTAGTCCAGATGTGACAAGGAAATAATAATATAAACAAAAAACATAAATTTTCCTTTAAAATATTATGATTAAATGGATAATACATAAATAATAACAATATTATCGCAATTTTAAAATTATATGCTTTTGAGCTTTTATTTTATGTTAAACATTTAACATATTATATGTATACAAACAGAGTTGGAAACAAACGCACTCAATATAATTGCAACCAATACAAGAGTCACTAGAAGGATGAATAGTTCATTAGTGCTATCTCTTATGCGTCTGCTTCATCCATCGAAGAATCTTAGGCACACTCACTGTGACTGGGAACCATCTCGTATGATAGCAAACGTAGTTTGTGCTTGTGACTGGGCTACTTGTTGAGGATATTCGATCTGTTGAGGATAAACTGTCTGTTCTTAGTTTTGAAAATAAAATATTATTTTCAATGACAAATAGTACAGATCTAGATAAGAACTTACTTATTTTTTAAATTTATATCAGGCACGTACATAACAATGTATCCGAAATGATATGTGTCATTGAAAATGTTAGTTAGTGCAGTAACTAATGCACGACTTCTCAGTCCATGAATTCAACTAACAGATTTGCAGACTGGACAATACTTTTTTTGGCGCAGAACTACCGTTTATCCTTGTGTTTGTTGAGGAGCTGTTTGTACTGTTTGATCTTGTTGCACTTATTGTGTTTTAATCTTGCCTTGAAGTAGCTTGTCGAATGCTCCTTTAGTATCCGTCGATAGTCCTGGTTGGCCAAATGCTCTCTTCTTTAAGGAGTGTAGCTTGTCGAATGCTCCTTTAGTATCCGTCGATAGTCCTGGTTGGCCAAATGCTCTCTTCTTTAAGGAGTGTAGCTTGTCGAATGCTCCTTTAGTATCCGTCGATAGTCCAGGTTGGCCAAATGCTCTCTTCTTTAAGGAGTGTACATATTATGGTGAGGACGTGAGCACAATTGGAGGGTCTTGTACAATTGTGACGACGCCCGGGTAAGTAGGGATGTAACGTGGTTGTAACAAGATGGCAGAGCTGCCTGGCGACGGCACAGCGGGGTGCCACGGCTCGGCAGCCGAGACGGCCACAAGAGCGCACGACACTACAAACTTCAACATGTTGTGCTAACGTGTACTACGGAGCAGATACAACTAAACTTTTATAATTCGACCTGGCTTATATAAAGGAATAGTTAACTACAAAAATAACTTTGAAATTCCCTGAACCGGAAAAATGATGTATTGTTATTCTAGAAAAAGTTCAGTGTCGTTCTGTTTCAAATTTTTTTCTTACATTTTATTATTTAATATATAATATACGTTTATTATATATTTTTTTGTTTTGTTTAATATATTTCAATACGTAATTGAAATATAATTTAATCTCTTCGTCCAAATTATTAAGTGTAAAAGACATAGTTTATCTACATCCAATACGTAAAGTGACAGGATGTATCAATTTTTATAAGAGTTCGATAAATATTCTAAAATGTGCATCGTTAAAAAATATCCAATTTAATTGAATGTTTGGTTCACTATTTTGGCCATAGTGACTTACTCATAAACGATAGATATATGCTGTCGCGGACTTTTATTTAGAACTATTTAAGATAAATAATCCTACAGTAATTATCTTTGTGTAATTCCAACGATTAGGGCAGCGCACGCCAATATTACTATTAGGGGGCTGATTTTTTTCCGACTTACTTGACAGTTATCGTTATATTATAACCAAATTATAAAAAATCCCTATAAATTTTAACTTATTATGTTATTCTGATATGAATATATTATTGTAAAGTTTCATGAAAATCCGTTCAGTAGTTTTTGTGTGAAAGAGTAACAAACATACTCACAAACTTTCGCATTTATAATATTACTAGGACTAGGATACTAGGACTAGGACTAGGATTTCTTGGTCACTACGTGGCATCTGACTTGCAAGTGTCGGTCGGCCGACGTCACTGACCTTGAAGTCGATACATTTCGCGTATGAACAACGATGTATTTTTAAGGACCATTTCAAATCGATTTTTATTTAACAAAATATTACAATTAGACGATAAAATTTAAAACACACCTTTGGAATTATGTTTACTTCCTTATTTTAAAATTTGGCCGGTGACCAAAAAATAATCCTGTATACCGAGAGTCGAATATACAGTGAGGTGCTCGGCATCTGTGGGTATGCAGGAGGGTATTTTAGCAAGTGGCTTCTTTGTATTTAAAAGAATCCTATAAATATAACAAAGGAAAATGCTAGAAAGTGTAGAGATCGAGAAAAACCTCGCGTGAAAGGGGATAGGTTTCTTAAGTGGAACTCCTCCTCCCGCCACCCGCCCTTCACAGAACTTCATGATTGAATGATAATTAAAGTTCACAAACAGTTTTAATATAAAACGTTTCATCTAGTTCACTTTATTATTATAGTTGAAGTATTTTCAAAACTAAACTCAAACTTATACAAACTAAATTGAATCGATCCTCTTAGTCTCTGTAGACAGAAACTTGGAACAGCTATAGCAAAGGACTTGGAAAGTAATCAAGGGTAAATAGGTACACTCTAGGTAAGTGTGCTATATTCTAGGCCACGTCATCGCTTACCAGCAGGTGTGTATGTAGTAGATCACGTATTAGCCCGTTAATCCAAATACTAAACCTACTATCCTATTAATATTATAAATGCGAAAGTTTGTATGTTTGTTTGCTTGTAACCCTTTCACGTAAAAACTGCTTCACCAATTTTCATGAAATTTGACACACACATAGAGGGTAACTGGTATTAACACATAGGATAGATTCTATCCCGAAAAAATGATGATGATTGATGATTTTCCACGAGATCGAAATTTACGCGAATGAAACCGCGGGCCGCAGCTAGTAATATTATAAATGCGAAAGTTTGTATGTTTGTTTGTTTGTTACTCCTTCACGCAAAAACGTCTGATCTGATTTTCCTGAAATTTGGCACACACATAGAGGGTAACTGGGATTAATACATAGGATAAGAGTTTTTATCTCGAAAAAATGTTCCTATGGGATGCCATCGGATGATTTTTTATTTTCCACGTGAACGTAATTTACGCGGGTGAAACCGCGGGGCGCAGCTATTAGTAAAATAAAAAACAAAACTACCATTCCAAGTTTAAAAAGATTTTCACAATATGTAATATCCGTCTGTCACTGAAATGCTCATCTCTAAATTGAAAGTGATTTGCATAAGTTTCAATCCGATTTTTCGGGATTTACGTATCATTGTAAATGATTTCTGAAACAAATACTTATCGA
>LUGF01009500.1:273753-295983 GCA_001625245.1 Calycopis cecrops
TAAAAGAAGAGTAATTTTTTAATATTGTAATGACTAATGAGTAATATTGGTTTTCAAAAAATTTAGGTTAGGTATTTCATTATTGTTATTAAACTTTTGTTATTTCGTAAGTAAGAGGTAGTGTCATGCTGCATTAAGGCGTGTAGGGCGAGCACAACCGAGGACCTTTCTCACACGACACCGCCATAGAATAGCTGTCTCTTTGTGGCGATATCATTCGCATTTCGTGCTGTTTGTGAGTTTTCGGTGGACAATGGGAAAAGGGGGACAACATATCTGTATATGCCGATATTTGTAGGTACTTATCAAAAATCGAATTCTGCTTTGCCGCCTCGTATAGTAAAAAATGTCCGTGTGACAGACAAGCAAATTAAGAAATAATGGAAATAGCCTTTGAAGTCACGGCGGCAGCGAGCGGAAACTCCACACGGGGTATTGACCCCGTCAGTCAGATGACGTAATACAGCGTGTACGAATTGAGAAAAGCTTTAAAAAATTCCTGTGGCTAAACTATTGCTCCGATTGATCTGATTTTTATTATGTACACTGGAAATGATACATTAAATATGTGGTTTCATTTAATGCCTCTCGCTTTTATCAACCTTGTATAGGCCCGTGTACACTTTCTTTAGTGTTTAGTAAAAACTGCAAGTGAATAGTGGAAGTGATTAGTGCAAGTTGTGTCTAATACTGTAAAGCTGTTGCGTTTAGTGCAAGTGATTAGTACGAAGTAAGTAAATTACGACAGGCGAGTGAGAGCGGAAGCGCTGGACGAGTCTCAAAAAAATACAATACGCTTCTAGTCAGTATACTAAACAGGTTACTAATCACTTGTACTAATCAGTTATTATCCACACCTGTTGTCCGCTAATTACTAAACAAACCCTTGCACTAAACACCTGCATTCGCACTAATCAAAGTGTGTGAACTACCCATACGAAACAAAAACATCCATAGATATTTTTACTTGAAAGATATTGGGATTAAAGTTGTTTAGTGTAGACTGTAGGTAGTGATGTGAATTCTCTCACAGAATTTTTTATCGGTAGTCACATTTTATCGAATTTTCGTCAGTTTGTATTATGTCGTTATCGGAACATTATCATTAGGGACTATATCAACATGGAGGACGCTTATCAGCACATATTGAGTACAGTATTTTTACTTTATATAGTAGACTAGCTTACGCCCGCAGCTTCGCCCGCGTGAATTTCGGACTTCAAATATGAATGAAGTTCTGATTTCTTCGGAATGTTTTTTTGATGTATGGTGGTATGCAGGTGGTTCCAATCAGGATATGGTGATGGGATCCTGGTGAAATTAAATGCACTTCTCAAATATTATAGACAAAGTTATGACGATTTCGGTATTTTTATACCTATGTAACTTGTTTGTTTTTTAAAATACGATGATGAAGTGAACCTATATCATCATCGAAACTCCTCAGTAATGGCTATGTTTCCCTATTTGTGAGAGGACGGTGGTCTAATTTGTATAATTGTTATTATGTTTGGAATAGTAAATATGCAGCTGGTGCTAGAGTAACCAGATCAGGATCTGGAGATAGGAGCCTGGAGTAATCGAAATAACTCCTCGCATATTTTAAGTAAATACACAGTATTTTGGGTATTGCTAAAGAAATATATTATGTGATGACAAAGATATCAACATATTGTTCTGATGATGAATCTGTAAGGGAGGTTCAGGATATAAAAGTGAATACTTTGTACTTGAAACTTTGCGTACAAGAAATTGATTGAATTAGAATCGTCGTAGGTTTCTGAAGGAATGAATGCTGGCTCACCCAGATTTAAATGTTTCACTGCAAGTTACTTCTAACGACGATATCTCAAAAAAAAAATATTTATTTTATTTTTATTTATTTATTTAATAATTAATGTACACAGGGAAAACATACATAACATTATATTTGATTAATATAGTGTAAAACACAATTTTATGCTGTATTAAATGCCTAAGCTAACTAACATATTCATTTGGATAAGGATTAATAATGAACTAAAGAAAGTAGCTTTGAAAACAACATAATGTTTTTAATTTAAAAAAACCGGCCAAGTGCGAGTCCGACTCGCACACTGAGGGTTCCGTAATCCAAACGTAATGCATGGTTTTCAATTATTTTAACTTTACGCCTGCCGTTTAAGTTGACAAACGTATATAAGCGGTTGCTCACACACATTTAGTAGGCAACGAATTACAGTTGTAAGTTTATAATGATTTTTCCAATGATCTACATATAATTTACTAGTTTTCAGATTTATTCCTATATATGTGCTATAAGTTCTTACTTCTTGCCAAATTTCACAACTCCAGGTCAACGGGAGTACCCGATAGGTTTTTGGTTTTCGACAAATTACGTTTTCATACAAAATTTGTGCATAATTGGCTATAACTTTTTATTGCGTTAACTTAGAAGTGTGATTTTTTCAAGGCATTAAGACGTGACTGACCTCCGTATTTTACAAAATTTCAGCTTAATCCCTTCACGCGTTTTAGAGAATAAGGTCTTGACAGACATACAGACAGACGGACAACAAAGTAATCCTATAAGGGTTCCGTTTTTTTCTCTTTGAGATACGGAACCCTAAAAATAACACAAGTGGTTATTGTATGTCTCGTAAGAGATAAAGATATGCTATCGTGGACTTTTTTGTAGCATTTATATAGATTTTCAATCTGCTACTAAGTCCATTACTCAACTATACCTATCTTTGCTAGTTTACGTTTACGTTCGCATGGAAAGCTTCCAGTTGGGCAGATTTATTGCGACCTCTTTAAAATTTAACGACGTATTTCTGATAATTTACATCATAGCATGGTAAATTATATACCTAAACCTTTCTATTGTATAAAAATCCGTTCGGTAGTTTTCGAGTTTATCGCGTTCAGACAGAAAAGAGAAAATAAAGACGTGGCCGGAAGTCATCTTTTTATAATATATTTTATAGATAGACTAGCTGGAATAGTACCCTCCTCCCAGGCTACTTGTATACAAAAATAAATGTAAATTATATTATTTATTGTACATAATTAAGAATGTATAAAGAAGAAATTAATGAGGCCCGCTGAGTTTGTTTCGCCGGTTCTTCTCAGGACAGGGCTAGGGTTGAACCGGTGCAGTGGTAGATGAAATTTTTGACGTTCAAAAAGCAATTTTTTAAATTCTATTTTGAATAAAAATATTTTAAGTTTGCTGCTCGACATAAGTTGAAACGTGCTAGCGTTTTAGTAAGAGGTAGTGCCACACAACGTGCATGCATGCAGCCGCATTGGGCTGCCGCGACCGGGGAGATACTTCCAGCTTAGGTACCGGAGTAACGTTGTTACAGCTTGTTGTCGCGTTTCGTGTGGTGTTTAAATAGCCCATGTAATTATATCAAAGTCTATCTTATTAATATTATAAATATGAAAGTTTGTATGTTTGTTTGTTTGTTCCTTCTTCACGCAATAACTGCTAAACCTATTTTCATGAAATTTTGCACACACATAGAGGGTAACTTGGATTAACACATAGGATAGTAACACATAGTTTTTATCCCGAATAAATGTTCCTGTGGGATGCTATGGGATGACTTTGTAATTTCCACAGGATCGAAATTTACGCGGGTGAAATCGCAGGGCGCAGCTAGTTATATATAATGTATACACACAGAAGTGTGAACGGAACGGAACAGGCTTAGTCCGATTTAAGTTTTTGTTAGTCGCCTAACACGCACTCCGCAGGTGTGGCTGATGAGTAATTGTGGTGGATTACGGAGCGGATACAAAGATATTGTTGTTTGTGTTGTTGATGTACATTGTAGAGGTAATGCCAAGCTGCATGCATAGATGCAGGAATTTAAGACGAAAGTGACAGCTGTGTTGTCGCGTTTCGTGCGGTGTATATGTAATGGCATATTAAGGGGGAGAGGAGAAAGTGCGCTGCCCCATCGGTTTAACCTTTATGAGGATGTCTCTGGGCGTCGATTTGTTAAGAAAACGACTCCGATTACTCGTTTGCCCCTTCATACTATAAAAAAAACATTGTGGGCAACATAGGCATTTATAAGAGAATCTTAAAGATGTAAATATTTGCTTAATTTTTCGTTTTAGTGGCGTCAACCGTGCAAAGTTTGGTCAAAAATTGTGTTCTCTAGACATTATAGAATAAATATATTGTATCAAGTACGAATCACCAAGTTATTATGGAGGAAGTGGTTCAAGGAAACTCATAGCTTCTCATTGCGCGGATATCTTGTTTGAAGGACTGATCGTTTTGCAATAAACCGAATAGAAATGTCATCTCTTCTTTTCTTTTACATGTCGGACACGTTACTGTGCGTGACTTAGGTACCTATATATGTACTTATAACGGAACTTTTTCAATTTACTTGTTTTATTTGACACCTCTGACATGCTGTCCTGGTCCACACAATTCATAAAAAGATCATCATAGATATGAGAAATAAATTCTTTCTTTATATCTCTATGGAGATCATGATAGAAGAAAGGTAATTTAGATTTACGTGACAACTGATAAGGCACATTTAAATTGTAGTGTGTTATGTTAGTTATATAATATATGGGTAATTCATAAAAATGGCCAATCAAATTTTTCCGTCAATACGATACTTCTGTCGTACAAGTGTTTTCCAATACCTCTAACAATGTGTGTACACAGTTTCATGGTGATCGGTTGAGAAGTAATGGCTTGTAAGCGTAATAAACAAACAAAATTCATTTATGATATTAGTAGGGCTTAAGTATAGAAACCTGAGAATATTACCAATAATATTCGTACCGTGTGGGCTTAAACGCGTCACAACTAAAGCCGTCATCCATCCATATTAATATTATAAATGTAAAAGTGTGTTTGTTTGTTTGTTTCTTTGTCCTTCTTTCACAACAAATCGGATCTGCGGATCGATGTGACATTTAGTATGGGGAGAGATAAAGGCTCGGCTCCTTTTTATCGCGTAAAACCACGTGAGCGAAGCCGCATGTGACAGCTAGTAGTATATATTTTTATGACATCACCAAAATATATCGCCAAATGTATCTCCGTATATTTTATATTCATACGTACCAAGGACAAAATATATATGAAAGTATAGCTCCCGTGGTAGTTTGCTATCCCGCGTAGATCGAAACTCGATCTAAGAGACTTTTTTTTGTACGTCTTAATTATTAAAAACTAAATATCATATGACGTTATGTCATCGTAACTAAGGTAAACAATTTATGTATAATTTTCAACACTTGCAAAAGACAAACTTCATAGATGTGTCGTATAATATATCAATGTGTCAATGCGTAGTAGTGTGTGTAAAGTTTTATTTAATAAATTAATGTACTTTATAAACAATATTATTAAAAAATATAAGCGTTCTGTACTTCTCTTAAGGTATAAGTGTGCCAAATTTCATACTCCTCCGTCCGCGCAATTTTCATAAAAATGTTCCCGAAGTTTTTGCTTCACATATTAATATATAGATATCGATATATAAATATATATTATAGCTACGTCTATAACTGCCTTTAAAAGTAATCTTCCCATCAGTTGTGATAAAGGAATTGCCGTTGTAAAGTTTCAATGGACGCCATCAATCTATCGCCATTAGTTTTTCCATTAATATTTTACCTCCATTACTCCACTATTAACTTCGCCTGATGGCACTAAAGTAAAAAGGAACATTTTATGGATGCCACTGACAGGAATTACGTTGTATAATGAGTCACGTTGTTTCAGTCACAAATGATGTAACCACCGACGTTCTTTCTATTCATAGCGAGCAAATAAGTAATCTGAGCCTTTTTAAGGTTCCGTACCTAAAAGGTAAAAATGGAACCCTATTACTGTGAATTCACTGTCCATCCGTCTGTCTGTCTGTCATCAGGCTGTATCTCTTAAACAGCTAGATATTACGGGGGTCCTCATACAATAAACGTATTTTTAAGCAATTGTTTACTTTATGATGGTAATGAGGGTATAGAACCCTTCATGCGCGAGTACGACTCGCAACTGGCCGTTTCGGTTCGCAAAATCGTAGTCATTTTCATGACTAACCACAGACATCCGCATCGTAGCCGTCTGATCTGAGAGCAGCACATCTTCATATATGTAGTATGTCTATATGCATTAGTCGTTAACTAAAGGCTTCATAAAAAATCTGGCCGTCATCGTCATATGTTTACGTTAGTTGTGAAAACTTAAAGCATCTTAAAATCTGTATCTTCACTTTCCTGTGCTACGTGTAGCATGTTTGCTGACGAGAAATCATAATATTTTTCCCCGCCTAACGCCTCTAAATAATTCCCTTCAAAAATGAAACAGTAAAAGAATTTTTTTCATTTTATTAATGCCCCACTAATTAAGAAACCGCCAGCACCAGACAATTTATACCCCTCCGTTACGGGGGTAATTTGTTTAATTAATCAAACAAACAATATAGTAATCTGTGATACCAGGGCGTAAACAATGGGGTCTATATTAGGAGGGCAACTAGGAGCAAATCCATTAAGGTTTAAGCTCTGCGTTCGCGTTTAATCTGAGTTCCTCCCTCACAATATTGCTCCGGACCTCCAAGAATCAACACACTTTGATTTGCCCCGAATTCATTTGGATTTAGCCTTCGGTGAAATATTCGGATGAAGTTATATTATTTTTGTTATCTAATCGTTCATCCTTATCATCTGGTTTCCGTATAGTGTGTTTTACTGACTATATTACTGATAATAATAAAAAATATTATCATATTCTGTATTGTTTGTTTTACTTACTATTAATCCTTCTTTAACATGAATGTTATGAGTCACATAGTGACAACAATTCTAAATCTACGGTTATGGTGGTCCTGTTTTTTTAATTATATTTATTATTTTTAGGATTACGTACGTCAAAAGGGAAAAAACACAGCTCATATAGGAACCCTTTTTTGTCTGTGGACCGTTTTTCTCAGGGACGCCATCTTGCCAGGATTAAGGCGAACTTTATGTCGAATATTGAGGTCTGCAATCTATTGAAGCACAGAAAAATATACCTACTCCAATTTAACTCTATCAAAATATGCAGCCGATTACGCGCATATTTTGACGATTGACAAAAAATCAAATAAGTATTTTATAGAAAAAACAAATCTAACAAGAAGTGCGAACTTACAGAACAAATCCTATTAATGCGAAAGTTTGTATGTTTGTTTGTTTGTATATTTGTTTGTTTGTTACTGCTTCACGTAAAAACTGCTGAACAGATTTTCATGAAATTTGGCACACACATAGAGGGTAACATGGATTAATAGATAGGGTAGTTTTTATCCCGAAAAAATGTTCCTATCGGATGCCATGGGATGATATTCTTTCTTTGGATCGAAATTTACGCGGGTGAAACCGCGGGGTGAATAAAAGAATAAATCCGAAAGTTGAAATTCTATTTATGTCACTGAAAAAAACCTATAACTTATATTAGTAGTTTATTTAATACAAAGTGAGTGCGGGCCCCGGAAGTATAAGTTTGTTTGTATAACTTTTATATGTTGTCACGCTCGTACTTCCTGTAAATACGGAGCCGTCGGTGTGCGAGTCCCATTCGCCATTGAACTTTTTTATTCAGTTATCTGGTTAGTGATGTAATTCACGCGAATATTACTCATTACGAACTACTTTAAATGATTGTATTGCGGATTATTACGGAATAGTACCCTCCTCCCAGGCTACTTCTATACAAAAATAAATGTAAATATATTTTTTAATGTATATAAATGAAGAATGTATTATGAAGAAATTAATAAAGCCCGCTGAGTTTGTTTCGCCGGTTCTTCGCAGGACAGTGTTAAGTTTGAACCGGTGGTAGATGGAAATTTTTGACGTTCAAAAAGCAATTTTTTAAATTCTATTTTGAATAAAAATATTTTGATTTGATTTGATTTAGTTTTTTAAGAAGCCTGCCATTTCAGTAGTTTTATAGAAACCATAGCCACATGACAGATTTTTTTTTGGTATAGCGGGGCAAATGAGCAGCGGAGCTGTTTTTCCTGACTATACTCGTAGATATCCGAATAGAGGTTATGCAAATGCGTTGCTCTCCATCCTCTTACCCCTCCTAAGGACCACCGGCTACTCGTACACTGCATGAAACGCGAAAGCACAGCTGTAAATTTACGCCTGTATTGTGTAACGAGAGGTACCTCCCCGGTGGCGCCCGCCCATTTCGGCTGCATAGCAGAATAGCACTACCTCTTTATATTATTAAATATAACAACAAATACCAAAAACATATGCGGGCCCATGCAAATATAAGTTTTTCAACTTATATAATTTGTTATTTTTTTTATACAAAAATTATGATGCTCGTTGATACGAAGTTCCTCGGTGGGATAGTCTGATTATAGCACTTAGCTAGTTTTGATTTTTATTATTGAGATCAAATTTCGGTTCGACAAGTCATTGACCGTATCATAATTTGTGAAATACAAGCCTTCTAAAGACGTGACGTGTATGTATCCGCCGATAGCCATTCGATTAGAAACGGATCCTCAACACTTTGTGTTCACTGATACCGAAATTCATTGTGATACAAAATATAAAATATTTTTTTTGTATACCGATCTCGATTTATTTAAAAACTAGTCGCTAAAATAACAACATAATATGATAAATACAAAGTAATTGAAAACAAAACAAAAATAGTTTTTACACTAAAGCAAACACCGCGTTTCGAGGGCTCACTTTGATCGCAGGGACGTTGAGTAGTTTCCTAGAATTCCGTGCAAACAAGGAAATTAAATGTGCTTTTGACTCAACTACTGCAGTCACTATTTATAAATACTTAGTTGTTTTATTTACCAGGTTGCAGGGCGAGTGTATTTATTTTGCGAGTATTCTCTATGTAATATTCTGTTACGAAAGGGCGTGATTATGTCACGAGTTAGCGACTCTCTGCGCTCTCTCTCTCTCTATATATAGAAATCTCGCGTTTTAACCACTGTTCCGATGCTCGATCGGCAACACTCGACTTATACTCGACGTTAAGTATTCTTTGAATGAAACTCCATACGGCAACGCACACAAATGGGAAACGTAACGTAATCGTATCGCCTACGCTTTTCGAGGCGAGGTGTTTACGTTCCCTTTCCGAGTTGATAAGTGTGCGGTGATTATTAGTCGCGTAGTAAATCGCCGCGTAAGGCGTTTTTAAATGTGCAGCGGGGTCACTGCCGGCTTATCAAAAGTGGCTAAATGGCCTATCGCCGTTGCTGGAAGAAGCATGTGTGCGGTGGCTCTATTTCACAAACCACTGAGCAGGTTAACTTGTTTAATGTATCGTTGGATAGGTTTTAATTCTCCGAGCAGAGCCATTAAAAAGAAAGTTAAAAAACTGGGGTAATTGGGCTAGTGTTGAATATTCCTATTTAACATCATATTTTGTGGTTATAACAGTTTTATTAGGTGATTAAGATTTGTGATAGAAATTTTACGAAGAATCATTTTCTTTTTTTTTCTATGAGATGTGTAATTGAATATATTATGTAGCTATATGTATCTTTTTATCGTGAAATCAATTTTCAATGAAAATAATGTAAATATTTACCGTTTTATGGTACAAACTTAAAATACACTAACCTACACATTTGTCACTACCACTGACCTAAAATGACCTAACAATTCCTTAAATTAATTAATTAATTAAACACAAAACCTCACTGCATAATCAAAGAATAAAAACATTTCTACTCACCGACCAAGGGCCGTTAATACCCTGGGGACCTACCGTTTAGGTCCCCGTTTCATTTTACCGCCTAAAATTAAACAGGGTCCCAACTGTATTAATAAAATCTTCATATTGTGACAATGAGTCCCGAATAAAGCGGCAATAGTTTGTAATTCGTCCCTTTTATTCCCTTTACTTTATGTCATCATTCAAGGTTTGGGTTTTTGTTATTTTTGAATTTATTTTGATTTACTTAATTTTATTCCAATAAAGGAAGTTTATAATGAAAATATGCAATTTTACATCAAGACTGTGGAAGTAACATTGATATTTTTATTATAAATGAACATAAACTGAATGGTCTAGATTTAGAAATCACCCCGGTAGATGACAAGACAACGTCTGTCGGGCAGCTAGTATAATATAAATAATATCCATACATTTCTCTTGTTTAAATGCTTAGTAAAAACTTAAACATTATTAAATTCAATACGAATTTCATCGGATGAATGGCGATGCAAGAAAATTTCAGTGATCTATATCTAGTTGTAAACCACACAAACGTATTTTAATTAAAAGCTTCCTCCAGTGTTTGCCCGATGAACCACTCGCGCTATTTACTGCTACACTCGATTTTAGTGGAAACGTGACGATCCACAATCGTTCCAGCTCACCTAACAATTATACGTAATCTGTGTGCGGTAGTTATGCTCGCGATTGCACCCGCATATTGCTGTGCTGTCGCGTTTAATGCGGTGTGTAAGTAGCCGGTGGCCCATAGTGGATGAGGAAGGAGGGCAACGCATCTGTATAACATCTACCTATGCGGTTGTCTATGGGCTTCGGTAGTCATGAAAATGGCTCCAACTGCTCGTTTGCCCCCCGTAAAATAAAAAAAATAATAATTCACATATGTTTATATCGTGTTTATCACGGGGAGTGTTCGGAGGAATTTTTTGGGAAAGAAATTCATCCCGCGCACCATTTCAATTTGGAATCAGCTGCCCCCCTTGGTATTTCCGGACCGATACGACCTAGGGATCTTCAAGAAAAGAGCTTATTCTTTCCTCAAAGGTCGGCAACGCATCTGTTAGACCTCTGGTGTTGCGGATGTGGGCGTTGGTGTTCACTTTACATCAGATGACCCAACTGCTCGTTTGCCTCCTATACAGGGTTATTTTTTGGTCACCGGACAAATTTTCAGGTTTGGTTCAGAATCATTAATACATTTGATTTATGAAATAAAAAAGAAAAAAAAAAATTTGTTGAAATTACTTTGTTCCATGTTATAAGCATATTTATTGGTCACCCGCGTGGCATATGACTTGCAAGTGTCGCTTGGCTGGCGTCATGACCTTGAAGTCAATACATTTCGCGTAGGAACCACAATCGCTGTATTTTTAAGGACCATTTCAAATCGATTTTTATTTAACAAAATATTACAAATAGACGATAAAATTTAAAACACACCCTTGGAATGATGTTTACTTCCTTGTTTTAAAATTTGGCCGGTGACCAAAAAATAACCCTGTATAATAAAAAAAAATGTATAGTATACGATGGCAATTGATCAGTCGTAGCTACAGCCGCCCATAAACATCCGCAGAGATTTTCTCCTTCCTTTCCCTCCATGGGCCACTGGAACCTCACACTCACAAAGCTGTCACTTTACACCAGTATCGTGCGAGCGAGAGGTACCTGAGCGGTTGGCAGGGCCGTCGAACTGGGCTGGCACTACCTCTTACTAATTCACTTTTCAATCGGCTATTTTTATATTTTTAGGGTTTCTCTCTGTTTAATTTTTAATTTTTATACGGATAGGACGTAGGTATGTAGATATATACCGAAGCTTTTTTTAGACTGGGGTCAAAAGGTTGACGGAGGTGAACTGTAGGGTCCAACTCCTGTGTCATGCAAATGTGTGGGTGTTGGAGCGTCCTTCGGGACTGCCTCACTTGAAGAAGTTGGGGCTGCGTTATATCGGGTCCACTCGTATTTTTATTCGATGATCGGCTGGCGCAGCGGTACAGGGCTCGGTTATGCGGAGCATATTGCACCAGGAGTCGCGGGTTCGAACCCCGCCCAGGTCATGGATGTATTTTATGTATTTCTATAATAAAAATACTGTGACATTTTACATGGTGTTTTCTTGTTCCAGATAAAATGAACACTTAGGTGAAGTGTCAGTGAACTGAGCGTAGTGCTTAACCGATGGTAGTATAAAAGAACAGTAATGAGTTTCCTGACGTCGCTCGGCCAGTATGTGGCCGGGATGGCCGACAGTGTGGCGGGCCTGGCCCTCTCCCCGCGCCGGGTGCCCCCCTCGCGCCACCGCTCCGCCGAGGAGTCCCAGCAGCAGCCTCAGACATCCGCGGCCACCATGCGAGGTACTTATATCCACATAAGCACACCTACGACATCCGCGGCTACCGTGCGAGGTATTTATATACACCAACATACACCACAATAAAGAAATCAAGATCCCTGTTACAGTATAATTATTTATAATACATGTTTTGATGGTCTACTGTTGTGAAATGCACAAAATACTTCAGAATTATCTAGTGATTATATTAATGTGTTGAATGTGTATGTTATTTAGGTTTTAATTTATTTTATCAGTGATTAATCTACACCCAAAACATTCGCAGCTTTTTAGGACTCCAACTGCCCCTTTGTCCCCAGCAAACGATATAAATTTATAATAATTATATACCTTTAAATAACTACTTCCACCCATGAATGGTTGTTACGTAGATTACGTAGATCCATTGGGCCACCGGTTAGTGCCACAGCACACACGCGACTAGACGCGGCGACCGGCGACTTCGCGACTTTATCGATGCAGTCGCACGATTTAGCGACTCTCTGCGACCGACCGTAGTAGAGTCGTGCGACACTCGCGACTGCATTTAGACGTTAATTGACATATAGTGCCACAAACATATCTGACCCGGTCGTGGCGGCGCTCTTCTTACAAGTGACAAGTCTTGTCTAATTAAGTATTGCCATTAAATGAAATATACCGATTTTTAGGGTAAAAATAATGTACGATGCAGGAAGTAATTGAAATTTTGGCATCACAATACTAAAATCATGATAACTATTATTTTAATAGTTTTTTTCATAGAATAAGGGAGGCAAATTAGCAATCGGAGCCAGTTTGGAGCAACGTATCTACCGACGCCCAAAGACGTCCACATAGAGTCCACGTCCTGTGGCAGCCGCTACTCGTTCGCATAATTTTACAAAAGGTATTAAAGGTGCCTGGTTACGTTTCTCTTCTTTCATAAAAGATTAAACTTTTAAAATAATATTTCTCGCATCACTTTTTAATGCTCTTGGCATTATTTTTATGAATAAATTAAAATACACAATAAAAAGACTAAAAGACAGCAAATGTCATATCCATATCCAATAAAACTGAAAACAGATTGTCATTTCAAAATGACGTCTTTAGTTCCAATTCTGTCCACTGGGTCAGATATGTTTGTGGCACTTTATAGTGCCACAAACTTATCTGACTCGGTGACAGCTGCTGACAGCAGCGCTCTAGTCTAATGAAGAGTTTCCATTAAAATAAAAATTCCTATTTTCAGAGTAAAAATAATGTGTGATGCAGGGACTAATTAAAATTATGCCATCACAACACTAAAATCATAATAACTATTATTTTAATATATTCCAAATAACTATTATTTTAAAAGAATGTAGTATTATATTTTAATGTTGTAATTATGGTCGTGTAAAAAATCAAATTTACAAACAATCAACAATTTTACTTTATTAATTTATTAATGGAGCTTCGAGACGTTTCTCTTCTTGCATAAAAGAAAAGACTTTAAAAATATGTTTCTCCCATCTCTTTAGGGTAAATGAGTTTTGTGCGTCGCTCCACTAATAAAACTGACAACAGATTGTCATTTCAAAATGACGGCTTTAGTTCTAGTCTTGGCCACCGGGTCAGATAAGTTTGTGGCACTGTACATTAGCGACTAAGTCGCCGCGTCTGGCGTCGGCGCCCCCCGCGTCTAGTCGCTGCGACTAAAAGTCGCGTGTGTTATTCACAAACTGCACGACACGCGACGGCATAACTGTCAATTGACGTCGATACCATGCGAGTGAGAAGTTTCACCCCCGTGACGGCCCCAATTCGCTGCAATACAGCATCCTACCTCTCGCTAATATCCACATAACCACTGCCACACCCAAGGTCACCATGCGCGATGTGGTTAACCACATCCGCAACATGTACAGCTGCTGTGACAAATGCTCATATCCACATAACCGCAAGAATAAAGATATAGAATTTGATATGTCTAACTTAAGCCTGTGGACTAATTAAAGCTCATGATTCTTTTAAGTAAGATACGCATTTTATTAATTTTTCAATATTGTGAGTCTATTTTCAAAAAGTCAATGTGACCATAACATTTTTAATTATATCTTTAATATTTTAGGTTACATAGCGAATCCATTCCTTTGTACATGTGTTTATGTACCAACTTCTACATAATATCTGATCCCATTTGAAATTAATTTGTGTGTAATCAGCTAGTTCCTGTGTGATTAGATAACGTGAGTTGTCTCGGTAGCTGGCGTTGCTGTCGCTATGACCTCTTTGGGGATTTTGGGTTAAATTTTTTTATGCCATAAGGGGGCAAATGAGCAGTCGTTGCCATTTTCATGACCACCGACGCCCATAGACATATAGGCTATACAGATATACAGACCCTTCCTCCTAGGACCTCCATGGGCCACCTGCTACTAACACACCGCACGAAACGCGACAGCACAGATGTCACTTTACGCCGGTCTCGTGTATTCGAGAGGTACCTCCCCGGTCGAGCCGGCCCAATTCGACTGCATGCAAGCATGCAGTGTGTCTCTAGTTTCTCTTCCAAAAATTCTATTTATCAAGACATTGATGATCATGATCTAATGTGAAAGATTTTTATTACTGCCCATAAGGTAGTAACTACTTAGCGGTTGATCTAGAATTTTATTATTGTAGGTGCTTTACGGTTTTCAGGGGAGCTAGCTTTAGTAAGGAATATAGAACCTTTCCTAGGAAGATTTCAGTTTGAAGTTAATGGCTTAAGGTAGAATCACCACTGGTTCTGATTGCTATTTTATAATAATAGCGAGTCTCTAACACTCCACACTTCACATAATTTAAAAAAATGCTAGAGAACTAATAACGTATAGATCCGCCTTCGATGTTAACCAAGAATTTGCATACTAAAGGCATAAATTTAAAGGAAAACTCACTAGAACGAGCTTAGACTTTTAACACGATAAATTGTCCTCATTTAGAAGACTTAATTTCGCCCCCAAAATCTCTTGGTTTCGTAATTAAAAGGCATTGTAAGTTGGGTGTTTTATAAACATATTTTAACAATCCAATGTTAAAATATGTTTATAAAACATAACTTGACAATAACCTTCTTTATATTTTTTGTAATTATGTGCATAACTTATCATTTTGTCACTTTTGTATTTTATTTGAAGTTTTTTTTTTAAGCCAGAGCTTTTTGTCGACTACTGATGCCACAAAGAGCCGCCTAATTGATATGCATATGTGTGGCCCTTCTACTCTCTATCCACTGCTGTAGCCCACTGGATACTCGGAATCCGCACAAAACACGACAGCATTGCGGTTACATGGAGACGTTCTTATTTCAGCGAGTAGCTCACCGGTCGTACCCGCCCAATTCGTCTGCAACGAATCATGGTCCTACCTCAACTAAACGAATATTGAGGAAAATCGATTCGAATCGAAAATCAATTTATTGATAGGACTGTATTCTGGACTACAATAATACGTATTCAAATAAAAATTTAAATATAATATTTAAATTAAAACCAAATAAAAATAAAATATAATATTTATAAAGATTATATTATATTTTAAATATGTACAGTGCTATTGTTGTTGAAAATCGACAGCTAGTTTTTGAGGTCTGGAAAAACAGGTTTACTAATGATGAAATATTTTAAATATCGACTTTAATATCACATTTGACTAATTTTTCTTTTCATAAATATATTTTGGTATATAAAAACGTGGAAATATATCAAATATTTAATAATTATGTATATTAGCTGCGCCGCGTGGTTCACGAGGATTCGTTTTAGACTTTCAACCTCAATTTCAACCCCTATGGATAAAAATGTTTAAAACATAAATCCTTTCAGAGCATATGATGATAATGTATAACAGCTGTAAGTATATCTAAATTTCAGCTTGATTGGTTGTATTTTTGGCTACGTGTTAATGTATCATTCAGTTAGTCAGTGATTATGCTACTTCATGTATGCATAGTAATGAATGATGAATAAATATTTGCTTTGCTCCATTTTAACGACACATTTTAATGCAAATCATGTAAACACAAAAGGCGAGATTTTTAACTCAACTCAACTTTGAGCAGCGAAACATTAATTATTTATTCGTTTTAATATAAAACATAGGAAATCTCTTGTAGTCCAAAAGACATATTGAGGGTAACGAAAGGAATGCTGCCAAAAAGTCCTGTATGACCAGAGAGAACGGAACGAGCTGTCTGAGGCATAGAGGCTCATAAACGCTGATAATTTTGCGGCTTTATAATCTCATTAACATAACCAAAAACACTTTTTTCGAATATCAAATATATTATGTTGATGAGATCAATGATAGATTTGACCGTTAGGACCACATTACGGCAGTGTGATGATGTTAAATTGGCTTGTTTTTTTTATTAGTTTTGTATTTTCGCCATTACATGATCCTTATACCATCTGCTGGATCATAGACCTCTCATCGAATTTAAATGGGAGATTTAATGATGATGCTTGTAACAAGTTTCTTGAATATAGGTATTAATTACATTTTGTTTCAAATGTCTTTTAGGGTTCTGTTACTATATTCCTTAATGAATGTAATCACTATTAACTTTTTATCAATGTGATTAAAAATGTAAAAAAAATATGTCCGTTATTTGATTTTTTTATAAATAAATGCATAAATAATAATGAAAGTATTCAGAATGTCGGAGACAGAAAACTGTATGAAATGTATATTTTTACTTGCAATTTTCTCCTCGCTTAGAATTCACTATAACTTTGAATGAAGTAAAAATATCCATTTAGTGTCTGAGTTTTTTTCATTTTTTTTAATTAAATCATCTACTTATTTGCTAGTCAGAATAACATGATCCCACGTTTAAATTTTTCCACACCACCTAAAGCTAAGTAAAATAAAAACTTGTTACGTAAACTGTTGGCTCTTGTAATTGTTCTATTGTGTAGTTGTACCAACATTACGTAGTCATAGCAGAAACATAACACTTTTTTCTAACTTGGAATAGCTGTTATAAATATTATTATAAATATTGAATGTGAAGTCTGATTTTTGGTCATAGAAATAAAGTGTTGATATTTTACAAGAGAACTGGAACCATCTGAACATATTAGTATTAAGCATTTTATTATTAATGTTTCCATAATAAAAGTAATATCAAACTTGTAGTGCTGTAAGCTCTCCGTAATTGAAACTGTAAATATAATATTTTTGAATTCTTTTTTAAAAAATAGTATAGCCTAGATAGCCGATTTCTGTAAATCCAAAATCAAAGTGTATTGAAAGTATAATTTAAAAAAAATATTTAGATGTATAAGAATTAAGAATATCTATTCTTCTACGAACGAAGTAGCAGGCATGAGCTAGTAATCTTAGATGATAAAAACCGGAACGTTGGGTCGTCCGTGGATTTTATGAGAAATAAATAAAATATACTAAATATCACTTGCAAATTTATTGCTATGTATTTTATGAATAATTCAGAAACGCTCGTTTTGAATTAACGAATGCGATAAATGTGACAAATGTTCTTGTCTCTTTGTTCCTTTTCATGTACAAATAAAGGTGTGATTCATTTCGGGAACCGATCGCGTAAATGTTAGCGGAAAAATCGAAATGTAAAGGACATTCTTTTTTAATAATATAAGAGTAAATGAGTGTCAACGCCCCTAGACATCCTTTTTTTTGATAACGCAGGGGAATGCCTTTACGCACGACACCCAAGAGCCCGGGTGGCTCAACCGGGTACAGTGTCGGGCTCGACAACTGGGTTGCCCCTAACGACTAAACCCCTGCGGGTGCCTTAGGCCGCTATAATTGGAGGGCCCCAGATCTAAAAGCAACAGGGCGCCTCCAGCGACAGGCTGGCCTCGGTAAAAAGGCCAGACTCCTCCTCCTTAGGGATTGTCCGGCTGCCTTTGAACAGTCCCTAACTCCACGTTGGAACCGTGCAATGGGGTCAGGTTCCCATCCCAACCCCTAGTCCCAATGCTTCAACGGAGCACACCACGCCGGTCGTCCGAATCCACGCCGCCATCTGCTGATTCAGAGGGACGGGTGGAGGACCTCCAGCATTGGCTGGTCCGCCCCTAGACATCCTCCTTGAGCTTCAGCTGAGCTCCTTCTTTCTCTCCTCTGCATGGGCCATAAATGGTTATAAACGTTTGTATTACAGTAATGTACTTTACGAGTCCTGTCGGTTATGTTTGCACGAGGTAGTGTCACCCTGCATTTTAACCGTAATGTGTGTAAATATCAGGTGGCCTATGGAGGGGGGAGGAGTAAGGAAAGGAAATCATGCGTTGCCCACGCATGATTTTCTTATGTTTTTAACTATGAGGGTTATAATCGGTTATGTTTTTATAGTAAAATAAATTATCGAAATGTGTGCGGTGCTGCGGTAATTTACTACTCTACAGGTAATTTGCAATAAACTTTATGCTCAGGGATGTATTTTTTCTACAATTACTTATGCATATATAATTAGAGTATCAAAAATGGTATGACCTTATTGGGCATCTTGTACTTTCGATCGTATACGATCTTCTACTTCTACTTCTACACTCTTTCGTCCTTCAAATATCTCCATACTAATTAACAAATCGATCCGTTGATTCAATTTGACGTGAAAGAAAGACAAATAAACAAAAAACCGCAAAAAACAAACACTTTCGCATTTATCGTATAACAGGTATCGGACGTTGTCAAGTTTATGTATTTATTTATGACTTTAAAGAATTTATCTAAAATAGCAAAAATGCCATAAAATTTGTATAATTGAGTAGTTACTCCTACTAGTTCGTTCTCCTGATCTGAGAATCAAATGTGAGTCTTAAAATATATAGTAAGTATCAAAGTTGGATACCTACCGCTATGATCCTATCCGGTTTAGTGAGTTCCAAAAAAGTTGTTTTTATGGTCAACTATTTTGTTATATAAGCACTGATTGATTTATAAAAACTTAGTTGTATCTGTAGTACATATCGAAGAATATGTTGAAGTTCGCAGTATTGTGTGCCCTTGTAGCGGTCGCGGCCGCCAAGCCGTGGGGTACGGCTGTGCTGACGCCGTACAACACCGTACCCATCCTGTTACAGCCACGCTACATCCCTTCTTACCCCGCCATCGTTCCCGTTGTACAAGACACTCCAATTCTGTTGGCGTCTTCACCGTACGTGCACGCCATCAAGAAGCGTGCTTTTGGCGTTCTTGAAAATGCCGGTCTCGGTGCTGCAGCCGCCGCTCTGAACACGTTCGCCGGAGCCATTATTACAGCCAACGGTGCTTCAGCTAACGCGGCCAACCCACTCCGACCTCCAGTTCAAAACCAAGGACAGACAGTCTATCCTCAACAGACAGTCTATCCTCAACAGACAGTCTATCCTCAACAGACAGTCTATCCTCAACAGTATCCTCAACAGACAGTCTATCCTCAACCGACAAACTATCCTCAACAGAATGTCTACCCGCAACAAGCTGCCCAGTCACAAGCACAAACCACGTTTGTTATTGTACGAGATGGTTCCCAGTCACAGTGAGTGTGCCTAAAATTCTTTGATTGATAAAGCAGACGCATAAGAGATGGCACTAATGAACTATTCATCCTTCTAGTGACTCTTGTAGTGGTTGCAATTATATTGAGTGTGTTTGCTTTCACCTGTGCTTGTATACATATAATATGTTAAATGTTTAATATCAAATAAAAGCTCAAATGCGTATAATATTGCAAGAATATAGTCATTATTATATATGTATTATTAATTTATTCATAATATTTTGCATTATAATATATTATTTGAAATTAATAATAAATGTTTTATGAATAAAGGAAAATTTTACGTTTTTGAAATATATTATTATTTCTGTATCATATCTTGAGCATATACTTAATATGCTTAGTTTATTTGCTCCTTGTACTACTACAAGCTTAAGAAGTCACACATACAAAGGTTTTGCGTCTTTCCTATAACCGGCAAGATGCGTGATAAAATCTAAAATTCACCTGAGCGTGTTGCCAAAACAGCTAAGGTCTTCAATTTGTAGTCGTGGCTTTGGCAGATACATAAATATTTTTCCTTTCCAATACAATTTCATATATCTACGAGAAATGTATTGTTTTCGATTATTATTCCGAAGTAAATGTAAAAAAATACGTTTTAACATCTTAATAAACCACCACCATCACTGACTGCAGCAGTTGAGACCGACTGCAGTCATGTTGCGGTTGCAGTTGATTGCAACCCGAATGCTCCGAGCAGATCTGGAGCGGTCGTTGGAAGTCGACCGCAACATCAACTGCTCTTAAGGGCTACATACGTGTACGTGCGAACTGTCGGAACGGACCGCTTTAAGCGGATCAGATATCTCAAAAGCGACCGTTTGAATCTATTGGGTACCCACTGATTGCTTTAAGCGGTCAGTGTAGAGTTTCTTAACTAGTATACGTAATATCATCAACATTTTTGATTGATAAAATATAACAAAGCGATATAGTAGGTAGAGGAAACGAAGTAAGAACGACCTACACTCATCTGTTAACCTGGTGAAAATTGTGTCTTTGGAAATTAAATATGTTTGTTAACGTTTTTAATAGGGTTGCCATAAAAAAATGGTCAAGGCTATGATTAATTTAAATTTTAAAATCTTAATTTTTAGTAGTAATTGCACCCATCTGTTAACCATGATGTATATGAAAATGTAGGAAAATTTATGACAAGTTACAGGTTGCCTGAGAAAATATGGTCAAGGATAACAATCGTTGCCCGGCTTTGAAGTTATTAATTTTTGTTAGCAATGGCACTCATCTGTTAACCACGATATAATAAAATAGTATAAGGCTGCCTGAGAAAATATCGTCAAGGATAACGGCTTTGAAGTTTAATTAATGTTTTTAGAAAATCTTAAATACTAATAATGATAACTCGTATATTCGTTTGTTGAACACTAGTTGAGTTTTAGAACACTTTTCAATGATGGACGGTTACAGACCTGGTTAACATCAAAAACACTTTTTACTGCGGTAAAATCTTTTATATCTAAGGAGAATCGGAATTTCGGCACACTGCAAGGCGCAAGCAAACTATAACAAATCCTTTAGATCATAATATTACTACGCTACGCGAAGGAAGTCGCAGGCACCAGCTAATATAATGATATCAATCAGTTTTGACTTATATTTCAACGCACAGCCGAAGCACTGAAGTTCATATGAAATTTTCTCATTTCTTATTTTGGATCCCATCGAAGTGGGCATGGGTCGGCTAGTAGATAATAAAAGTAAAGAGGGACAGAAGTCAATAAATGTGAGGAATTCGAAAAAAGGTTGGCTGTGGATATAAAGGATCAGAAGAAGAACTTTATGAATCTGTCGACACTTTACACTCACACAGTTTGTAGTAAGAGGTAGTGCCACGCTGCATGCTTGCATGCAGCCGAATTGGGCCGGCACGACCGGGGAGGTACCTCTCGCTTACACGAGACCGGCGTGAAGTGACAGCTGTGCTGTCGCGTTTCGTGCGGTGTGTAAGTAGCCGGTGGTCCACGGAGGTGGGAGGAGAAAGGGGGGCAGCGCATCTGTAGTCTATGCAGATGTCTATGGGCGTGGGTAGTCATGAAAATGACTACAACTGCTCGTTTGCCCTCCTATACCATAAAAAAAAAAAAAACACAGGATTTTAGACCTCGACCAGCTTGTATATCAAGAAAAACATTCCCTTGCTAGAGATTCCGAGCTAGTCAAACCGCAGGGCACGCCTATTTACTATAATGTTTAACTGGTAAAATACATGGTTATTATACGAGTATGTAAATATTTAAATAGGTCAAATCTGATGAGATAATGATCCTCCTTTCTGAATGATATAATATTAGTAGATATTCCTGCATTCTAGGGCAGAAGTATATTATATTATAGACATTATAGGCGCCCTGTAGTCATCCATAAATAACCCTGTATAATATGTTTGTGTGTTGTGGTGGTTGGTGTCACCATGTTTTAAATTATTTTTGAATTGGATGAAGTCTGCTGAGGTCTTAATTGCTCACCTTTCCCTTGGGTATACCTGTGTCCCTAATCAAAACAACAACAACAACACATCTTCAGCCTAGTTCCTAAACGGGAACGGAACATGTAGAGATAACAAAGTGCCATGTATCACGATCTGACACACTTGCCTTGCTT
>LUGF01009500.1:316245-331705 GCA_001625245.1 Calycopis cecrops
TTCATAATGAATTTAACTATCTAGTTCGTAAGTAGTTAGATTATTATGTAAATAATTTCAATAATGTTTGAACCAATAATTATAGTTGCATTACTTGTCTTTTAATTAATTAAAGCATCTAATATAAACATCTTAGTGCGGTGGCCCATACAGGTGGAAAGAGGAAGGAGGGCAACGCATTAGTTTATCTCTATGCGGATGTCTATGGGCGTCGGTTGTCATGAAAATGGCTCCGGCTACTTGTTTTCCTCCATAAACTATAAAAAAAATTACAGTTATTTTCGAAATATTATAGTCTATATTTATAAAAAAATCTATATGAAATATAAGTCAATCTGTTTTGATTTATATTTCAACGCACAGCTGAACTACTGAAGTTTATATGAAATTTTCTCGTTTCTTATTAGTACAGTCAATCCGTAATTAAATCAGGAACAAATTACACGAGCAAATTTGACTTGATATATCGTTAGAGCGGCATGTAAATAGCAGAATGGTAGATTGGAGAAGTCTCATCTGTTGCTGATTTTGAGAAAATCCAAAAACAAAAATTTGAATTGCGTTTTTCTTCGAATCTATGGGTTTTTGGGAAAAGTTAATTTGAAAAAAAATGTAGAGGACATTGTAAACTATATTTTATGTCATTGAAGTGACTTCGTAAGACTTGAAATACAAAAAGTAGGTGGCGCTGATGCGTCTTTTTTTTTCAAATAAACTTTTCCCTAAAACTCATAGATTCGAAGAAAAACGCAATTCAAAATTTTTTTTTGAATTTTCTCAAAATCAGCAACAGATGAGACTTCGCCAATCTTCCATTTTGCTATTTACATGCCCCTCTAACGATATATCACGTCAAATTTGCTCGTGTAATATGTTCCCCATTTCATTTTTTTTTATTACAGATTCACTGTACTATATTTTTGATCCCATCGAAATGGAATGGATCGGCTAGTATAAAATAAAAGTAAAAAGGGAAGTAGATCAATAAATGTGTGAATTCGAAAAAAGGTAGGCTGTGGATATTAAGGATCAATAATAGAACACATTTCAAAAATATTATAGCACTTTTTGTGAGTTTAATTGTTTATATCTGTTTATTTCAACACGCATACCGTGATCTGCCGGTAAAGTTCTCGACCAGCTTGTATATCAAAAAACATTCCCTTGCTGGATATTCCAAGCAAGTCAAACCGCAGGGCACGCCTAGTTACTATAAATTTTAACTGGCAAAATACATGGTTAATAAACGAATATGTAATTATTTAAATAGGTCAAATCTGATAAATAGGTCAAAACTTAATTAGGTCAAATCCGATCAGCTAAATTTATCCTCCTTTCTGATGGATTTTAGTTGATATTGCTGCATTCCAGACCAGAAGTAATTTACTATAGGCGTCCTATTCACCCAAAAATAAACTTGTCTATATTTGTATATTTTGAGCGCACCTCTCTTGGTGGTCACACCAAGAGAGGACACCATCTTTAGAATTAAAGGGTGGTTGAAGTCTGCTGAGGACTTTAGTGTGCACCATTCCCTTGGGTATGCCCGTGTCTCTAATCAAAACAACAACAACAACACATATTCAGCCTGGTTTCTAAACGGGAACGGAACATGTAGAGATAACAAAGTGCCATGTATCACGATCTGACACACTTGCCTTGCTTCCTCCACATACATAACTCCCTTCATACAAACCCGCCGGTTGCGAAGACGTTTGTGAAGACCTTAGACCTGATCAGCTCTATTACCTTCTAATACAAAGGGTATTTAAGGTATGTAATGTAGGTAAGAAGGTACTCGCGTAAATGTTTACACAACTTATCTAAAACTTATTAATTGAAAGTTTTTGGCACGTGTTATAGAGGCGTACACATTGTTCGAGACTTTCACGTTTGTTACACATTTTGTAGTGCCACGTAGTAATCGGTGATAGCTCAATAAAATATTTATTAAAGGTACTAGCGAAAACAAATGCCATTACTCGACGTTTCGACCAGTTACACCAGCTGTGGTCGGCGCGTTACCCCGGCTATGTGCGGCGAGCAAAGACAAAAAAGCGTACACTTCAACCCAAAAGGAAGTGATAACTCAGTGTTTATAAACTGGTACATCTAGAATAACATATCAAAAACATTATCAATCTGAGATGGTCCTGGATACAAAATGGCAAATAAAATATTTTGTGATAAATTTTCCACTTACTTATAAATTAATATATAATAAAGCTAACTTGAGTTTTGTTTAAAGATCCATGAACATGTTTTGTGTAATTTTATTTTTTGCTCATTGCATTTTAGCTTCATTAATTTTAATATTGAAATTCAAAATAAAATTAAATTGAGCTAGCCAAAATATTATTTGTTATACATAAAGACCATTATATAACATAAAGAACATGGTGTTAAAGATGCATGCATGCAAACATTGTGAAAGTAAATCTCAGCGTATACTTTATTAAAGCGCTTGTCTTTGTACACATTATATTCATTTGATACATAAATAACGTTTAAAGGAGAACAGCAGATCGTGTACCCATAATAATATAACATGGACTTATTGAGATTTCTACCGTTGATAAAGTAAATCAATCTTGATTAAGATTCTTTAAACGGATTCTATCGCGTTCGATGCAAACATCCACTTGCAGAATATGACAAAAGAATTAATTTAATTTAATTAATTTAAAGAATCTTAATCATGAGCAACATTCGCGTAAATATACGAAAACTATAAATCAATCTTACTATTTTCATGTACTTTTAATATTTTTAAAACTTTGTTAAAAGTATGAAAATCCCATTTTAAAAAATGTTAACTTTAATAATAAAAATCGCTCTCTTTACATCGATTTTTCTACCTTTACTTGCATTCTTTCTCTTGGACTATTTATTAAGTAATAGAGATTCATCATCATCGACCTCCACTGCTGGACAAAGGCCTCCCCCAGGTAGGTGATGGTCCCCAGCCACTTGCATCTAGCGCCTCCCTCCCGCCTAAACTGAGTCGCCACTCCATTGGTTGGAGGCCGTTCAACACTAGACCGCTACTCGAGATCCTTTCCTCCCCAACAGTTCGATCGATTCTGGGAGAAATGTGGTCCGTCTATTGCTAGTTCAGTTCATGAAGAATATTACTCGATTTAGCGGTGTAGTGAGGCAGGCTCGATATTGTCCTGTTGCTGATAGATCCGGAACACTCCAACATGACGGCTGAAAGCTCTCGCAGTGGTTTTTAGTCGGTAGCGGTTTTACACCGAATCCGACACACCCTCCTGGCTGACCCAGTAGCCGGTTGGCCGGTGCATAAAGCATTTTTCCTGCGTAAAAAAAAATAGGCTCGACATGATATTCCCGATTTTCTCTTTCTCAGCGTGTCAATGTGCCCGGGCACTTACACGGGGCACATTAATCATCTATATTCTAAAGGGTCTAACTATATGGTCTAAGATCCGAAGTAAGAACGACCTTCACCCATCTGTTAACCAGGTGAAAATTGTATTTTTGAAAATTAAATATGTTTGTTAACGTTTACCAAGAGGGTAGCCATTAAAAAAATGGTCAAGGCTATGTTTAATTTAAATTTTAAAACCTTAATTTTTGGTGGTAATTGCACCCATCTGTTAACCACGATGCATATTTTTCTACATTTTAATTCATATAGAATTAAAATGTAGAAAAATATGCGACGAGTTAAATAGTATAAGGTTGCCTGACAAAATATGGTCAAGGATAAGGGTTGCCAGGCTTTGAAGTTATAAATTTTTGGTAGTAATTGCACCCATCTGTTAACCACGAAGTATATATTATATTAAATTGTAGGAAAATTTATTACGAGTTAAATAGTATAGGGTTGCCTTAGAAAATATGGTCAAGGATAAGGGTTGCCAGGCTTTGAAGTTTCAAAAATGTTTTTAGAATATCTTAATAACTAATAACGATATCTCGCTCAAACCAATTTTCCTTGAAAGTTTCCTTTAAAATCTACAGCATATATATTTTTTGGATTTTTCACTCTCTTATTTTGAAAGTTAGAGGGGAGGGACACTCACTTTTCCACTTTGGTAGCGTCTATCTTTCAAACAATTGATTTTGATGAAAAATGGTTTTAGTGACCTTAATGTCATTTTTAAAGACCTTTTTATGGACATCCCTCAGATACAGAATGGATGAAAAAAAATATTTTTAGATTCAGTTCTATGTATGGAGTGCCCCCCCATTACTTTTTAATTTATTTATTTTTATTTTAAATCCGAATAGCGGTTTACAAAATACATCAACCTACATAGATTCAACTAATCCTTTGACTATGGAACGCAAAAAACGTCCTCAAAATAAAAATAAAAGGGAAAATATTTTTAATAAATTAACACGTGAATAATATGAAAGTTAAAATTCTTTGTTATCAAACAATATCACTGCGGGAGTCGCGACCATAATGTAACACGAGCGGTCGCTACTGGGTAAAAAATACCCAGTAGATTTTTGCTACAAGTGAAAAAGATTGCAAAGATGAAAATATTAATGACATAATTTTTTATATACAACTAATACTATAGAATTATATTTTATTTTTAAAAATAACATCTTAATATACCTACCTATATATTTTATCAATAATGTTTTAATTTTTTTTTAGAAAACATACCCGAAAATCACATGTGTGAGAAATCTAAAAAATATATATGCTGTAGATTTTAAAGGAAACTTTCAACGAAAATTGGTTTGAGCGAGATATCGTTATTAGTTTTTAAGATATTCTAAAAACATTTTTGAAACTTCAAAGCCTGGCAACCCTTATCCTTGACCATATTTTCTTAGGCAACCCTATACTATTTAACTCGTAATAAATTTTCCTACAATTTAATATATATACTTCGTGGTTAGCAGATGGGTGCAATTACTACCAAAAATTTATAACTTGAAAGCCTGGCAACCCTTATCCTTGACCATATTTTCTCAGGCAACCTTATACTATTTAACTCGTCGCATTTTTTCTACATTTTAATACATATACATCGTGGTTAACAGATGGGTGCAATTACCACCAAAAATTAAGGTTTTAAAATTGAAATTAAACATAGCCTTGACCATTTTTTTAATGGCAACCCTTTTGGTAAACGTTAACAAACATATTTAATTTTTAAAAATACAATTTTCACCTGGTTAACATATGGGTGAAGGTCGTTCTTACTTCGTATCCTCTACCAATATATGATGATGATGATGATGATGATATACTTGAATGAATGAATGAATGAAACATTCTTTATTGTGCACGTAACAAACATAACAATTTAAAAGAAACATATGCACTTATGTTCGGTACACACAGGCGGCCTTATTACTCAAACAATAAACTCAAAAGAACTTGAAGAGACGTAACTTTAAAATGTTTCGAAAAATACTTTACCTGTTACTTTTTACTGTTTATTTTTCAAACTTTTTATAATATAAAATAAGTATATTATTTTTTTTACTATCTGCTAATAAACTTGTATAAGCATAAACAAAGCATTAAATTACACTAAAACCAACGAAACGAGAATCTATCATGATTGAACGACATTGAACATTTTCTAGAATAACAAAACATAATTTTTCCGGTTTAGGGAATTTCAAAGTTGATTTTGTAGTCAACTGTTCCGTTATATAAGCTTGGCCGAATTATAAAAGTTTAGTTGTAACTGCTCCGTAGTACACGTTAGAACAACATGTTGAAGTTTGTAGTGTTGTGCGCTCTTGTGGCCGTCGCGGCTGCCAAGCCGTGGTACCCCGCTGTGCTGTCGCCAGGCAGCTCTCCCATCTTGCTACAACCACGGTACATCCCTACTTACCCCGGCATCGTCCCAGTTGTACGAGACACTCCAATTCTGCTCACGTCCTCACCATACTTACACACCATCAAGAAGAGAACTCTTGGCATTCTTGAAAACGCTACTCTCGGTGCTGCAGCCGCCGCTGTAAGCACATTCGCTGGTGCCATTATTTCAGCTAATGGTGCATCAGCCAACGCAGCCAACCCAATTCAAAACCAGGCTCAACAACAACAAGTACAACAAGTGCAACCAGTTCAAACAGTACAAACAGTTCCTCAACAAACACAAGGACAAACGGTTGTTCTGCGTCAAAAATAAGTATTGTTTAGTCTGCAAATCTGTTAGATTAATTCATGGACTGAGAAGTGATGGACTAGTTATTGTACTAACAAGCATTTCCGCTAACACTAATATCATTTCGAATACATTGTTATGTACCTATGTGCTAGAAATAAGTAAATTCTTATCTAAATCTGTACTATTTGTCCTTGAAAATAATGTTTTTTTTCCACAAATAATTGAAAGTAGGTAATGTAAAATTATTCTACCAATGTTTTAAATTATTAAAAATAAATTGTGTAAAATTATATATTAATCTGAAAAATATTTGTTTAATGTATTTCATTAAATGTTTGACATTATACGCTCCGTTTCGCTAACACGAATCTGACGAAGTCTCTACGGGAGCCTCGAGTTCTAATCTATTTAATTATAATATACCTACGTTCTATCAAATAAAGTAATTTTCCATATTTTTTTTGATTTTCTAATAAAGCCTAAAAACCCAAACGCAGCAATAAATTAAAAACTGGTTATGTCCATAAATGCTAAGAGATGTAAATTAGAAAATAAAACAGAACGACATTCAACATATTGAATATCAAAATAAATAATTTTCGGTATCGCGCATTTGAAAATATTTTTTTTATAGCATAGGAGGCAAACGAGCAGTTAGGTCACCTGATGTAAAGTGAACACCAACGCCTACAGACATCCGTGACACCAGAGGTCTAACAGGTGCGTTCCCGACCTTTGAGGAAAGAATAAGCTCTTTTCTTGAAGATCCCTAGGTCGTATCGGTCCGGAAATACCGAAGGGGGCAGCTGATTAATTTGGCATTTGCAATACTATATACACTGATCAAATTTAAATTTCGCGGATTCCATACAGTCAGGTGTGTACAATATACATCCTCTTCCTTGGTTCTGTCTACAGCAAGTATCGATATTACATTAGATACCTAGACGATGTCAAAGCCACTAGCGAATAATGCTTAATTTAGTGCGTTGCATTGTAAAAACATTATTGCTAATATTGTACAATATACATCTTAATATTTAGATTTATTGTTTTTAAATATATCTACTTTGTTTATATTATTTTATACATTCTTAGGTAATTTCTGTAATAACTACTAAGTCATTGCTATAAAGAAAAGGCAAGGGTTCATCATCATTATCAAGGGGGAACAAATACATGGGCTTATGTATTTGTTCTTGCTTGATATTCTTTCTTTTTTTCTCTACGCCTTCATCTTCTATCTTTTCATCTTCTATCACATTTTTCACTAGGAGTGTTCCGTGGAATTGTTTGGACTTATACCTGTAAGTGACTTTGATTATATTAGACTTCGCACCAAGATGCTATTATTCATCTCCAATAGGCTAGCAAACGTATCTGTAAAAACTCTAGTGTTGTGAATGTCTGTGGGATTTAGTATCACTTATTAACGCGACCTGACTGCTCGTTTTGTCCCCTGGCTTTGACTACCTTTCGATTCGAAGTACTAAAGAATACCTACATCAAAAAAATGTAAAATAAATTATACTATTAAAATACCTAGATACGCTACAATCCGCCTTGATTATATCTATAAATATTATATCTAGTAGCGAACCCTAGTACTTACCGGACTCCGCAAAGCTCTTAATTTACCTAAATCTAACTATGTATAATTAATTCACCTGTAGCGTTTCTTTTGTAATAAAAAATAAGATTTAATTATTCCAAAAGTGTGTGTATCTTGTTTTATTTATGACTGGTTCGTACTACATTGATACATTTTTTTACTATTTTCTATCCCAAATAACAAAATATTTTTTTGACCAGTTTCGATAAATATCATCTTTGTTTTGTTTTTTGTTTTTCTCAGCTTTATAAGCGCTGTCAGAATGTTTTGAAGTCAGTTGTGTTCTATCTCAGATACATCATGTTCAAGTTTCTTGTGCTGTGCGCCTTAGTTGCCGCTGCTATGCCCATGCCGTTTACACCACCTGAAAACTCACAGACTAATTATGACAACGGCCCATACGATTACTTCGGAACCTACTGGCCGAAGCCTCCAGCGTACTACGAGAAGACCAGCGACCACGCTGTCAGCAAGCGTGCCATTGGCGCGCTGGAGAATGCTGTCCTCGGCTCCGCAGCTGCTGCTGTGAAGACTTTCGCTGGCTCCATATTGTCGGCCAACTCGGCGTCGGCTAATGCAGCCAACCCGCTACAGGGTCTGCTTCAAGGTGGTGGCTTAGGAAAATAGTTACTATAGATCTTACGAATATTTAAGTACATCAGTCTATGTGGTAGGTATGTATCAGAATCGACTTTTGTGTTTTAGTGATTATGTATTAATAAATAGTGAATATGTAACTAATATTTATCGAAAATTAAATAAAGAAACAAATTAAAATTTTGTCGTTCTTTTTTTGCCTATTGTTACTAACATATTAAGGATGAAGAATCTGAAATAAAGTATGTTTTACTTTATTTTTTATTTTTTTAATTTCGATGAATAAATAAGAAGTATTTAATGATAAAAACTTCTACCATAAACACAAATGTAAATAAAAGGAGAGCCAAGTTCAATACAAAAACTATGCTTGGCTGTGAGCTTCGCCGCAAAAAGAATGGAGATCTAAATGAGTGCCGAGTTTTATACAAAATCCAAATATCTATTTATAGGAACAAAATAACATTATGAATAAGTATGAAACTCTATTTCTTTGTTTTATTGGATATCATATAACAATTGCTGTTATTTAAAATATGAGATCTTAAAGTAGGTTGGATTTGACTTGGCCAGTTTTCATTACATCAGTATTTTTTTTTATAGTATATATAATTAGTAAAAGCAGGCCAAGTTCCAAAATTTATCTCTTCGTGATAATCTTTCGTATTCATTGATTTGAAGACCCACAAGCAAGCACAAAACCTTTGGCTGTACCGGCATGGCAGATATTCAAACGCTGGTCCTTGCCTTCTGGAGCTTTGATACAGGATTTATCTGTATTGTCCATTCACAGTCCGTGTTGCGTTAAGCCTCGTTTCGTCCAGGTAGACCACATGGTCCCATTTTTTAATGTTCTTTATTTTCCGTAAAAAATCACACCTCACCAATGATATCCTTACGCTCCATTAATACTTTTCTGCTGTCACACTTCCCATACCGATTTTATGGCTACGCTAAGGGAAGTCATACCGTTATTAAGTAAATCGGCCTATTTAGCGACATCAATAACTTTTTATAAGTCAGTTCCCCCGGAAGTAGTAACCGTAAACATGGTACCGTATCGCAACCATGTCGAAGTCATCAGGGCTGGTGACGGAATGGGGATGGATTCACAACGCGCGATAAGGAGCTTCGTTCCAAAACAATCCACTTACCTATAATAACATAATTAATAATAATTTTTCAAACAAATTAAATTGGGGGACATCCATTTTCATGATAAAATATACACTAGCGAATACGTGTTTACCGGGTTAAAAATTATTAGAAAATGATTTAATATGCTTTTTTATTATTGAAAAACTTTTGTTTTACTTACGTACTTAATCTATGCCAAAAAACTTAATACACAACAACAACAAAAGACATTAAAAATGCAGATTATAATATTTTTCAAAACTTGTTTACCAACGTGGCTGAATGCAAGCCACGCTTTTGCCTATAAAAAAGTTAAGTATCGACACGACCCATCACTAACACGAACTCTCAATGAGATCAAGGTACGCAGCGCCGAGTATAACAATATAATAAAATATTATTTCTTATTTTCAAATGAAATCAGAGAAACGAACCTTGGGCACTACAGTTGTAGTGAGCTAACTCACTACAACTTTTTTGTTTCGGTACACCTATGGGGGGTACATATGTTTGGATAGTTTCAACACTACAATTAAAAAAAAACTTTTTTTTGTATTTGGAAGCCCTATTTTTTAACTTTTTTTATTTTCAGATTTTTTCCTATGCTTACACGCAGCCGAGCTGTCTGGGTTATCTGGATGTAGGTTACATTTAGGTACTAGGTATATGTCACTCAGTGAGTCAGTCAGTAATAAATTTACGACTTTTGGACCTACATAAATCTTTATAAATCGTTTAAGCTAACTTCATGAAATTTGGGCTTCTAGTGGCCCTTATGGGCATAATTAATACACGTAGTTTCATGTGTTTACGTTAAGTAGGTTTGGAGTTATGAAGAGGTTAAAACAGGCATCAAGTGGTTCGTGTAATATTACACTCGGCGCTGGCTAGCCAGTTTTTTTGCTTGAACTTTGGCTTGACACGCTGCTGCGTGCCTAGATAAATACGTATTTATATAATCTGGCATTTGCTTGATTTTCTCGTTATAGAATTTTTTAGTCTTATTTTCGGCCCTTTTTCTATATTTAACAATTGTGTTGTTTGTGAAAGGAATGTATGTATGTATGAACCGTGGGCAGTGAGCATAAAAACTTGTTATTTGATAGTTTGTAGTTAGTTGTAGTTTGTAACTGCTTGGGGGGTATAGTGGGCCGTATGCTTTTTTTGCCACCATCGTGGTATATAAAAAAAAACTTAAAACTATTGTTACAATCAATTATATGTTAATAATTAATTTATTATATTTAATAACTTGTAAAACAAGCCGACTCGTACCCACTTCGTTGGGAGTTAAAACTAAAAATCGAGAAACATAATAAAAAAAAAGCCTATGTTACTTCCTTAGCCTTTCTCTAATGAAAGAATGGTTACAATCGGTTCATTAGTTTTGGAGCCTATACACACAAATACAAAATGATCTTTTCTCTTTATAATATAAGTATTGATAGCATTATTTTAGGGCTTCGTACTTCAAAAGTAAAAAACCGATCTCGAGCCATTGTCATGTCTACCGACGAGGCATCCATATAGAGGTTATACAGATACGTTGCTCTCCTTCCTTCTCCCACCTTCATGGGCCACCTGCTACTTATATACCGCACATGATACAGCACAGCTGTCACTTTACGCCGGTATCATTTAATGCGAAAGGTACCGCTCCGGTCGTGCCGCTCCAATTCGGCTACATACATCCATGCACTGTGGCACTATCTTTTACTGCTCTTATTGTTGGATTTCCCTTTTTTACCGCCAGTCCATTTGTTGACCAGATTGACCAGACAGAGATTGAAGATATGACAAAATTAGAAAGAAATTAATTAAGTGATCATTTAAACGAGCCAAACTAAGCCTAAGTAAAAATTTAAAATTGTTAACTCGTTATAAAATTTTATTTCCTGATAATTTTCTATTAATTCCAATAAGTGAAAGTTTTGGGGTCCAGTAGTTTTGTAGTCAGATTTTATACAAAAAACCTTCTTTTTTATAATATTAGTAAGTATAAATAACGAATAAATAATACGGGTTGAGGTCAACGTGGGTTCTTTCTCAATTAGCACATGGATCACCTCCCCTAAAGTGCCTAATCCCTCTGGAGACGCGAATCGGATTCGTTTGTTCGGGTTAACCGTATTATATAATTTAACCTGTTAGATATTTAGTCTAACATGTACATATTTTTTAATTTAGGAGAATGCCTTTAAGCACGTTGCCTAGGAGCCTGGGTAGCTCAACCGGGTACCTGTGGGTGCCTTCAGTCGCTTTTATTGGAGAGTCCCGGATCTGCAAGCAACAGCATCCTCGGTGAAAAGGCCAAACTTCTTCTTGGGGACTGTCCGGCTGCCTTTAAACAGTCTCTACTACGACGTTGGAACCATGCAATAGAGTCAGGTTCCCATCCTGACCTTTTGATCCAATACTCCTAAGGAGCACGCCATGTCAGTCGTTCAAATCCACGCCGCCGCCGTCGTTATTTACGCCGCTATTTACCAAAAAATCACTGAATAATCATTCAGAGAGACGGGTGGAGGACCTCTCAACTGAGCTGCTCTTAGTCTGGCCTTTCCCACCAAACCTATCCGGTATGGGTAGTCCTGGTCGGCAAGGTGGCAGCACTTCGGGGGGATATCGTATGTAGTACATTAATATTATTTATTAAGAATACCATAGTTACATTGTAACTGTCGCTTGCATGATACCGCTATATAAGTGATGGCTTCGCACGGATTGGGCTTATGAGCATTTAAATGTGAGATCTCAAAGTATGCTAGATTTGACTCGGCCTGTTCTTATCCGGATTAAAAAAAAAATGAATAACATTATAAAATGACTGATGTAATGAAAACTGATCAAGTCAAATCTAACCTACTTTAAGATCTCACATTTTAAATAACAGCAATTGTTACATGATATCCAATAAAACAAAGGAATATAGTTTCATACTTGTTCATAATTTTATTTTGTTCCTATAAATACATATTAGGATTTCGTACAGAACTTGGCACTCATTTATCTCCATCTCCATTCTTATTGCGGTGAAGCCCACAGCCAACTATAGTTTTTGTATTGAACTTGGCTCTCATTTTTTACATTAATGCTTTTGGTGGGATATGTATTACTTGTAAGATACATTCTGTTTTGTTGCGATGGCCAAGTCGATCTATTTATTTAATACCTAAAAGAATTTTAATATTGATATTATAAAAACTTAATACAGAAGGTCCCTTAAGTAGGGACTAAATAAATTATCCGACTTGGTATAATATGGATCTTACAACTTTTTACGGTAGGCTAAGCTGTGAGACTTGGTTTTTTTACAGGATGTTTTTGATGACTTCTCACTTCTTTTTGCAGACAGTCTTACCTTTTCTTACTTTTTCGTACATTCCATCTTTACAAGCATTCAGCTTTACAAGTTATTTTTGAACATACCTAATAACATAAATAACAAGAAATTCGTAAAAGGCATGTTCAGCCTATTTCATTTGTATAGAATGTCGTTTTGCTTCATTATTTCGATAGATTTTAAAATCGGAACGTCGTTCAGTTTCATGGGTTGAATACACCCTACACCCATTTTTCCCGCTATGCCTCATACCTATTTATCTGCACCTATTATTCTAATACAATGCAACTGCAATTGTAAGTTTGTAATCTTATATATTTATATGGGATTACAAAGTTGTTGTATCAGTTGGCGTATCTAGAAAACTGGGCCAAATTACGAGATATTTTCATTTTTCCTTGGTTTATATAGTAAACGCTAATTGTTTTTTAAATTTGAAGCTTGAAGCTTGTCTGTCTGCTAGAAGTGCCTTAAACTTAAAATGATCGGTCAGTCAGTCAGTTAGTGACAAACTCTAGAAATTTTGATAAGTTAAAGATAAGACTCTACTGGTTCAAATTGAATGACATCAGAAATATACCGTGTTTATAAAATGTCTGCTTAGTTACCGAAAATTCAGGTTTCCTGTTTTATCCACAACGAAGTCATAGGAGATTAAAATTGGTCTGAATTGCTTTGAGAAAAGGATGGTACGACCGTGCCGCTTTTTTGCTCTACTTGCAGGGGCACTACCGTGCCCCCAGATATAAGTTCTTGATTACAATTAAAATGATGCGTAGGTGAAATTGACTAAATTCGCCACTAAACGTGTAAAATTGAGGAATAAAGTTTGCACGAAATTTTTTTAATTTGTGGACTTGCAGTGTAAAAATTGGTAGATTTACGGGAAATAAATAAAATGTGACAAAAAACAAATATAACCCGAAAGATAACAGCTGACTTTAGGCTAATTTATTATAAAACTCATATTGTTATAAATAAAATACGTCAATACCTGTAACATTAATATCACATTAATAAAAAAAAATACTTATTCGTCCGTAAACTGTATAAAAAAAGTCAATAAAGAATTGTTTGTTTTTCTTATAGTATTTTTATTTGAAATTTAATTTTCAGTACCTATAAAGTCTTGAAAGTAAATAAATACGTATTGCTATTTTTGCTCCCTTTTGCTACCCGTTATTATTCTTGTATGTAAATTAAGCTGCCTTTTATTGACTCTAAGATTCTGTTTAGATTTGTAATATATCTTGTGTGATACAACATGAAATGCATGAAATATTCGGCTATGAAAAAAACGTAAAACACTGTAACAATTTCAAGAATAATGTTTATTTAAACATAAACAGCAGTTTTAAAATAAAAATTGAATTTAATTAAACAAAAGTAAGTATACGCAAGCAACTACCGTTCTTTGTTTACCGCGGACTATCTGACTGCTCGTTTGCGCCTCCCCCCACTATAGACACGTTTATAATCATCACCTTACAGCGGTAGCATCGGGGCAATAGCCTCCCCCTAGCACTAACTCTTACTCATTAGCCCTCAACTCACTAGATACGTTAAATTTCATGTGAGAAGTTTATAATTGTGTAGTTGCAGTCACATCCTGTCCTGTTCGTTTTATGATATATTCAGAAAGTATAACTGGGGAAGCTTCTTACTTAAACTATGATGGTATACTGGTACTTAAACTAGGGTGATTTGTATATTTGATGTTTCAAGGTAGGCTGTCTATTTTTTTTGTTGAAGTTTGGCCATCATAACTCAGCTAACAAGGAAGTAGTAGTAGAACTATATCTCTTATATTAGTTTTCAGTACAGTATGAAATATGGTAATTCATCATCGTCATCATCTTTAACAGTCAGAAGACGTCCACTGCCAGACAATTACGGATCTCTGCGAGATAAGGCCCGTAATTCGGAGATCCGCAAGTGAGCGAGAACCATTACCATTAGGTATTTTAGTAAGAGGTAGTGCCACACTGCATGCTTGCATGCAGCCGAATCGGGACGGCACGACCGGGGAGGTACCTCTCGCTTACACGAGACCGGCGTGAAGTGAGCTGCTGTGTTGACGCGTGTCGTGCGGTGTGTAAGTGGCCGGTGGCCTATAGAGGTGGAAGGAGAAAGGAGGGCAGCGCATCTGTGTAGTTTATATATGGATATTCTATATGGGAGCCCCACCCGGTGGATTGATGACTCGGTCAAGGTCGCGAAGAGCCGCTGGATATGGTAATTATAGACAAGAAAATAAGACAAAGTTTATACAACCGTTGATTTATTTACATTAATGTGCATGATGGTAGGTACGTGATAGCTTGATGTATAGTGGTACACGGTGTTTCAATTGGCTTCAAAATGTTAAGGCGTAAACATTTTTATCACGTTCGGCGCTTATCACATAATCTCCACTTTACTTCTTGATGTAGGTGCTGTAGGCGTAGGGCAGGGAGGATAAGTAGGGGGAGGAAATGTAAGGAGAGGCGACGTAGCCTGTTGAGAGTAGAGGAGATGCAGCAGCGTAGGTGGTGGGAGTTACGTAGGAGATGGAGGGAGCGAGGGCGACGGACCTCTTCTTGATGAAGTGAGCTCCGGTGGTGATGAGAGGCGACGAGTAGGCGGTAGGGAGGGCCGCGGCGTATGTGGTCGCCAGTG
>LUGF01009500.1:331749-342626 GCA_001625245.1 Calycopis cecrops
CAGGCTCGGCTACCGCTGCTCCGATCAAAGCGCACAGAACTACGAACTTGAACATGATGATTGTACTTTCAGAATCAACTGATGCAGCAGCTCAGCGACACTTCGTATTTATAGAAAGGTATTAAGACAATGAGGGCGTTGTTCTAGACCGGTTCTGAGGACCAGGAAGCTGGCATTTATGCTCTCCAAGGCTAAAGAGAATGGTCCTATGTAATTAATAATACCTAAGAGATGGGATTAGTGAGCACTTGATATTTAACTGGTCTGACATTGGCCGACATTTACCGCCTGTCGGCCACTTTTTTGTTTATCTGCTTAACCACTTTGGAAATATTCCTTTAAGTGTAGCCTTACTTTGGTTAATAACGAGCATACCTAAATAGATATTTGCATATAAAATAAGGCTTTTCAATAGATAGTTAGATTTTTTGGAACTTACTCATTGTGAAATAAGATGTTTGTGCTCAATTTTGAAACACATCATACTAACATTTGTATTTTGTTCTAACAAAGTGAACTTGAAATTTAATTGTTTAAGCTTATCTACATTGATTTTTTGTTATTTTCAATAAAACTTGTAAAATAATTAAACGAAAATTGTTTTTGGTAATTATTAAGAAAGCATATTAAACAAAACGATATTATTAAAATGTTTCTTTTATAGACAAAGTAATAAAAATGTTCCTTCGTGATTACTGTTGATGGCAGGCAGTTTGGAAGCTCATGTTCAATAGAAGATACCATCGTAATATGAACCATGTAGCCGGTACACAACACCAGATTTGTGTAGGGTACCTACAGTTAGTTTTGAAGCTTTTGGGGTGCTGTGCCGGATTTTCCTAATAGCCTTGACATTATCACTTACAAGAGATCAATCACCCAACAATATACGTGTTGTAAATAAGTATAATATTTTGATCTTTAAAGCTTAAGAACATCGAACGGCTGTATCTTCCTACCCAGGGCTACATAACAACCCCCGCAAAGATGCCGCCACCTTGCCGTGGTGGAGGGGAGGCTGGCGTGCCTCTGTGATCCCCAAGGCTATGCCGGACAGGGCTACCCATACCGGACAGGCTTAGGGGGAGAGGCCAGACTAAGCTTAGCTCAGAAGAGGACTCCTACAGACGTCCTCAGCCGGACAGTCACCAAGGAGGAGAAGTCTGCCCTTTCCCCAAGGCTGAAGGCATCCGTAGGGGTTTAGTCACGTAAATATCAGCGACAACAAAAAATGGCTACATAACAAACCACCCCAATTTGATTTGGAGGAAAAGGTTCTTGTTCTTAGTGTGACGCTTAGCGCGTTCAAGGGTGGACGGCATTTCTGTGTCATTTGTGAATAAGAGAATGCACGTAAGACATGAAAGCATAATTATGCACCTTTCCATCGATAATAATTGACTAGTCATGCACTTCTCACCGGCCTTAAAAAGAATAAATAACATTTCCTGGATGACCTTTAGTTACCGGTTAATTGAACAACCAACCCTTTTCGATAGTAGTGTATAAATACGTGCGTTAGTTAGCAGTTGGCATCAGTCGTTCATCTGTCGACAGCACCAACCACCATGTTCAAGTTCGTAGTTCTGTGCGCTTTGATCGGAGCAGCGGTAGCCGAGCCTGACCCAGGTCTGCTGGCAGCACAGTACTACTCCAACGGCTACGCCTGGTCTTCACCCTACATCCAGCCCGCTATCGCGCCACTGGCGACCACATACGCCGCGGGCCTCCCTACCGCCTACTCATCGCCTCTCTTCACCACCGGAGCTCACTTCATTAAGAAGAGGTCCATCGCCCTCGCTCCCTCCATCTCCTACGTAGCTCCCACCACCTACGCCGCTGCACCTTCTCTATACGCGTCAGGCTACGCCGCCTCTCCTTACATTTCCTCCCCCTACGTTTCCTCTCTGCCCTACGCCTACAGCACCTACATCAAGAAGTAATTTAAGAATAGCACAAAACAAGAGGATGCGAGTCAACTTTCGAAGCCTGCCAGTTAACATTTAAAGTACTTGTTAATTACATGTAGGTACATATCGCGTGTGTTACCATTAACAACTATGTAACTAATTCGGCGGACAATTAAATAATTCACAAGAAATGTGTGTTTATATTTTAATGTAGTAATATTGAAACACCAAATGCAATTGGAATAGTAAAAAATCTTTGACAATGCAGAATGCCATCTATACTAACTTTTAGTGTTTTTCATTGTGTTATTCGTATGAATATGCGCAATGACATGGTAGCTTTTATTATAATATTTAAATTATGTTTTAAGAACGAGTTGATGAGAGAGTATATTGAAATATTGCATCACGCACGGTTAGCTGCAGCTGTTTCAGATTAAATAGAATTTAAGTAAAGAAAACTCCTTCGAGTTGATAAAGATTGTTATATTATCTTTTTAAATTATTCTTCATTCGTATCAATACATCGCTCCATCCGAAGAAACCGCTGAAAAAAGTACTTTCCCTTTTTCGAACTTCTCTTTTCCACGGTCTTTTGGAACCATGTCATTATATGTGCGTGTATAATATGTTTTGCTCAAGATTTTCCTTTGTTTTCGGGAATTAATTAAAAAAAAATGCTTGTGTGCGACGAGTGTGGCAAACCATAGTCTGCAACAATTGTTTTTATCCTCTAAATCAACTGTCGCATATTTACGTGTCCATCCGAGGGCCAAAGCTACCATCTTTTTTCCCTCATTTCGACCTCTTTTTACTTTATTTGGCAACTCTTCGGAAGGAAACAGCCACTTAGCTGGCTGGGTATTGGTTTCTGGATCCTAACTAACAAATTTTTACAGCTTTCGTCGCCCGCAGGTATGTCGAACACAGCATTTGAGTCACCTCCGTTGAAACTTTGAAGCATTTTACGACAAATATCACACAACAGAACTTTTAAGCTTGGGTGAAATATTCGTATTCGTCTGGCAAAAAGCTTCCTGGCCGCTACATGTTTATGGAGGATTTTGTGTACTTGACCTTTACCGATGCCTAAGCCTGACTGAAATAGCTGCCACCTGACCCTTGTCAGTCTCTATCAAGCGCCACAACACTGATGTTATGTTCCGTCGGTGATCGGTGAGACCTTAGTTATTAGTACGACCACTTTAAACACATTAAATCAAATGTCAACAGTGCCGTGAGCTGGGACTTATCGTGAAAAAACCACATTTTAGTCCTTCCTCCCCAAAAGATGCTGCCACCCTGTCGTGGTGGTGGGGGGAGGGGGGCTTGCATGCATCTGTGGGGAGAGGCCAGACTAAGAGCAGCTCGAATCGGGGTTCTTCACCTGTCCTGAAGCGTCCCGGAATCAGTAAAGGGCGGCGTGGATTGGAACGAGTAGTGGGCCCGATTTGGACATTGGTGGCGTGCTCCTTTGATGTGTTGGGGCCACGGGTTAGGATGGGAACCTGACCCCATTGCACGGCTTGCATCTTGCATCTTATTAACGATTGTTCATAGACAGCCGGACACTCCTCAAGGAGGAGAAGTCTTGCCTCTTCTCCGAGACTCTCCAATTATTGCGGCTGAAGGCACCCGCAGGGGTTTAGTCGGTATTACACTAGACATAGGTCTAGGGGTCATCCGAGCTTCTAGATATCATAGATAAATGTATTTTCGTGCGTTAACAAAAAAAGGCTACATCTTTTTGATTTAATGTCGATAGTCATAAAAATGCAGGTATATTTTCCCGCGTTAAATTAATGCTGACACGACACAGTCAAATTACAAATGACTGCAATGCATATTTAATAATTTAGGCAGATTTCCATTTTCACAATATAAACTTATTTTGTGTTTAGTAAAATGTTTAATAATTTAACTTTTATTCTTGTAATAGCCATGTACAACTGTATGCAACGTGACGAAGTTGCAACCATGTTTATTAATTAATTATTTGTTAGGGTTTGGTTCCTAAAAGGTAAAGGCGGGACGAAAATTAGTAATAACTAATGCTCCGTCGTCGTCAGTCTATCATTCTGTTTGTCACCAGGCTGCATCTCATAAACCGTGATAAGTAGACCAGTAAAATTTTCTCACAAGAAGAGACTAAAATAAACATTAACACACAACACAATAAAAGTGTATTACAATGCTCACAAAATATAAATATCAATAAAATATAAATTACATGAATTAGAAACATTAAATTCAATCAATAATATATAATATATAATCATTAATATAAATATTCATCAATATTTAAAAAAAATGTTGTAAGTATTAATTCTCAATTAAAATAGCAACCCAGTTGTGTAAATAATTATCAAATATAATAGTAAGGAGGTTGGAGGAGAAAGGGGGGCAGCGCATCTGTATAGTCTCTATGCAGATGTCTATGGGCGTCGGTAGTCATGAAAATGGTTACAACTGCTCGTTTGCCCCCCTATACCATAAAAAAAAATGTTTTTTGTAAGCATTTTTTGCTTTTGCTGTAGATGCTGCTGTCAAAAACAGTGCGAATTTCCACGTAACCTTTATATTTTGTCATTCCCTCACAAGTAATTTTTTGTGCGTCGTGCGCGTGGTATGTCGTATGTCTTGTACGATCCGTTCCGTTTCACGAACATTACAACCGTACTTCAGAAGTACTGTAACAAACAATTAGGTATACTTCATCGGCTAAATTGTATTAAGGTTAAATCAGTTTTATTTTGACTCCGAAAAAAGGGCACGTGTCGGCTAATTTGATATGAAGAAGTTTGCGAAAATTTCTTCACTGGATTTATCAAAAGCTATAAATTAAATAAAAGCTTATATTAGAGTTTTCGATAACAAATGGATTAACTAACGCACGTATTTATTCACAAGTATCTCTGAGATACTTTTTTTCTTAGAATGTAACATTGTCCTACATAAGAAAAGAAAAATATGGGAATAATAATTATTGCATAGACAAGCGCCTGGCTCTTAAATAAACGTTGATGATTCGGTACATAAATGTCATCCTATATACTATACGTTTATAGGCGGCTGCATTTAAACATAGTATAATATAATTAAACGGCCAAAGCTCTAGCTATGGGCTCTCGTGAATTCGATGGGGTAATCAGTATTTAATAAAAAGGGTAACCCGAGGTAAAGAAAAGAAAGAAAGAAAGAAAATATTTTTTATTTGCCCATAATGAATACGAGTAAGATAATATGTACAACAGTAATACTAACTTAAAGATTAGAGCAAACAGGCGGTTTTATCGCTAAGGAAGCGATTTCTTTCAGACAACCGGGAAAAGGATATTTAAAATATTATATATTATATTTAAGGTATTTTGTTTCAGGAAGTCAAATCTTTACCACTTAATATGGGATAATGAAGACTCGGCTAACATTTGTTCTTACGCGGGAGCTAGTGGGGCTGGTGGGGCTACTACTGCTTAAATGCCAAGGTGTCAGACATTTGCCCCCTTATTAATAAACATGGAATAACTATATCCAAGTAATAACCTGGTAATAAACTGACATCTGTCAAATTCCATACTTTTTTTGTGTTTTTTTATTATGGAATTTGACAGATGTCAGTTTATTACAAGGTTATTCCTTGGATAGAGTTATTCTATGTTTATTAATAAGGGGGTTATTTTTCGTTAGTTCGAAATTAAAATGTGAAAGGAATAATTTGGCGATATTTCAAAAGTCTCTATTTAGTTATTTTAGTATAAATTACTAGAAATTAAATAATTTTCACGGTCTCTTAAGTTATTAGCTTTCAAAAAAATTTGTGTTTAGGCATTACTTAATTCCAAATAATACGAAGAAAACAATGATGGGAATCTAAGGAGCATGCAGCAGCTATCCCATAATCACAGGGATGAAAATCGGTTTACGCTATTAATGCAAAATTCAAAAATAACTAATAAATTTTGAATTTAAAATTCTAAGCTTATATTTTAGTTACTTTTAAACGCAAATAAAGATTGCGTACGAAAAATACTTTATAATAATAAACAATACTAGACAATCCGTGCCAACTTCGTTAGTTTCTGAAAAAAGTAATGATTTCCCTGGGATAAGTTTTCCCCGGGTAAAACTGCAAGACACAGCGAGTAATCTAATATACACTAATATACATATATATTACTTTTAAATAATGTGTAAGCTTCGTGTTAGTGAATCGTCTCAATTATTTCGAAGATATTTCACGGAAGACAAGCAAAGTTAAAAAACTTAAGTATCTATTTATAACAACAACATCTTCAAAATCATAAAACCTCTGAAGGAGATTCCGGTATAGTTTAAAATTTTATTTTTACGACAAGTCATATTGTGCTTTGACAACATTGATGAGGGTCTTAAATAGTCCTAGAATAGTTATGGGTGAATAAAATAAAATAATCTGCCAATTATTTGTTTATTTTTGTCTCGTGTTACAGACACGCATCAGATCACTTCTTGATGTAGGTGCTGTAGGCGTAGGGCAGGGAGGAAACGTAGGGGGAGGAAATGTAAGGAGAGGCGGCGTAGCCTGACGCGTATAGAGAAGGTGCAGCGGCGTAGGTGGTGGGAGTTACGTAGGAGATGGAGGGAGCGAGGGCGACTGACCTCTTCTTGATGAAGTGAGCTCCGGTGGTGATGAGAGGCGACGAGTAGGCGGTAGGGAGGGCCGCGGCGTATGTGGTCGCCAGTGGGGCGATAGCGGGCTGGATGTAGGGTGAAGACCAGGCGAAGCCGTTGGAGTAGTACTGTGCTGCCAGCAGAGCGGGGTCAGGCTCGGCTACCGCTGCTCCGATCAAAGCGCACAGAACTACGAACTTGAACATGGTGGCTGGTGCTGTCGACAGATGAACGACTGATGCCAACTGCTAACTAACGCACGTATTTATACACAACTATCGCTAAGGGAGTTTTGTCCCACTAACCGGTACATAAATGTCATCCTGAAAACTACTGCTTAAACTTATAAATGCCAAGGTGGAATGCACTCAGCGTTATTCGTTCAGCTAAAATGATACATTGTAATATGCAGTTCGGTTAACACATTGAGATGCTCAATTAAAATTTAAACGTAATATTTTGGCGACATTTAAAAAGTTTTGGTTTGGTTGTTTTGGTGACTACTTGACATGAAATAATTTTCACAGCCACTTATGTTGATAGTAAGTGTATGTAAATATTTTAAATGAAGAAAGTGTATGTTTTTTAAATGTAAAACGAAAAAAGTACCTTTATGCTTTACATTGGCCTTAAATAACTTTTTTCTCTACTCGTTAATTAATCCGTGGAAAAAGGTATCTATTGACTTATATCTTTTTGAAGTAAAACTTCTTTACACGCGCTTGACTTGGAGAGTGGGCTGGCCTAAGCATTACAAAACTCACACATCGGAGAAGGCCAATGGAAGTTGTTATTCAAATTCGATTTAAATGAAACTTTTTTGTATTTAAAAAGTAAATTTCATATGAAGTTTTCGTATATTTACGCGAATGTTGGTCATGATTATGATTCTTTTAACGGATTCTATCGCGTTTGATATAAATATCCACTTGACCAACGAATTGATAGACTCGTTCATTGCGGAGGTTCTTTCATATTCTAATGATAGAACCTCCGCAATGAACGAGTCTATCAATTCGTTGGTCCCCTGATATTATATACTGTAAATATAATGATATGTATAGAGAGATATAGGTAATAACATAAATATAATAAATATTAGTGTATAGATATATAAAATTATATATGATAATATATGTATAAATGAAATATATAATAAAAAATATTGATATGTAAATATATAATAAACGAATAAATAATAACTAAATAGATAAAATATTTATATCAAACGCGGTAGAAGAATCATAAATATCATAATATGACATGTTATGTCATTGTAACAACGTAACTATTAAGTTTTTCTTCAGTTCTGTGGTCCAAAGCACACACTTTTCATTTATTATGTTCACATAATTGGATGTCAAATGTAATATGCCAATGTTTGTTTCACCTATAAAATAAAAAAAAACAAAATGGAAACAAATCGCTCACGTGCTAATTCGATCACGCCGTAGACAGAGAAAAGAATCCTCTGTCTACGGATCACGTGCAGCGAAAATATGACAAACTGTTTCAATGTTTATTCATAAAAAATTAAAAAGTATTTTGAAACAGTTGACAGTAAAAACAGAGTAATAAGTACTTAATGACAATAAGAGAAATAATGTAGGAGAGGTGGGATCTTTATTTCTATTATTTATCAACACTATTCCGTAGAAATGTTTTTTCCGAAATTGACAACGGTCCGACATTTCACAAAATGGCAGCTGAAAAGATAGGTTGGTCGGAATATATAGGTATTGTTATCGACAATTAACTGCCAACTGAACTTTAATAGTGCCTTATGAGCGGTAAAGGTTTAATTTTCTTCTGACAGTTCGGTTTTCGGTAGTTTAGAAATAACTGACATTTGCTATCAACCCATGCAAAATTCAAGCATGCAACATCTGTCAATACTTGCCTGAAATCTAAATTAGGGATGTTTAATTGTTTGCCCTGCTTAAAATTTTATACATATAATAATTATTACACTTTATAATTATTAATACCTTTATATTAAACTCATGTGAGTAGAAGTTTTAATGATTTAAGATAACATTTTAAATAACACTTTTCTTCTTCTTTTTATTGTAATGTTACTACTTATTTTCACTAAGAAAATATAGTGTCCAAGAGATCAAAACCGTATAAAATCATTTCTTGTTTTTTCTTGTATCATTTATAAATGCTAAAATATCAGAACATGAAATAAAGGCGAAAGTATCATTGACGGCTCATTAGAATTAGTTTAATATTAATAACTTAAACCAAATTTTGATCCAGTGATTATCGCATAATATGCGGATAAAAATCGATTACAGATTCATTTTGAAGAGATCTAGTTGTAGACGTGTAGAGAAATAAAGAGAAGAAAGTAAGATTTGAAATAATTAAAATATATGACATCAAAAATCGTTGTCGAAAAATACCTGTCAAATTAACTATTAAATAAAATGAAAAATTATTGTCAATAAAATTATATACGTGCGAAAGTATTTGGTAGCGACTGTACATATATGAATGACATGATTAAGGACATTTATTTCACGTGTCTTGTTTTACTTATACGAGTATTATACAATTTTTTATCGCGAATCATATTTTACTGAACTCCATAATTTCAATGAAGACAATTTGTTTGGAAACCCTTTTTGTTCATAAACACAGGCAGATTAACGAGTTGTTCTTTTTACGACCGATTTATTAGACTGCAATACATAGCCCCATACCTTCCTGGAACAGAACCCTCTATGTGCGTGTTTGACTCAGACTTGGCCGGTTCTGAATAATATATTATATTTCTGTGACAAAAGAGTATTTACTGCTTTTTTATTCACTTTGAAAGGCTTTTAAAGTGTGATTTTTTGGTCACAGTATTTATTACTTTTAACTAGATTTTTATTTTAGCTTTGATGCAAGTTAGTTTATAAGTATATAAAATACTTCTTCAAATCATGCACGCAGAATTTGATCTAATTTCCAGAATCCGGTTGAGGTGAAATGACTAGGTTTTATTACCTAGATCTGTTAGATAATCGAGATGATTTGATCATGGAGTCGGAAATTAGTACTGGAAACTCTGTAACAAAATTTGTTAAACTTTTACTTTACTTGTTCTGTGTAGACTTATTTGATTTGATTTGACAAGAACACTAAACTAAGCTGCTACCCAAATTTTAATTTTCAACGCCCAAAAACGTAAGGTATCCTTAACAATTTGTTATATACCTTACGTTTTTTGATGTTGAAAATGGGCATATTTGCACATTTGGAGACCTAAAATTGTTAATTCTTTTTTTGTTCAAAATAATATGTTTGTATATATTATGTATATATGTATGTGTATATATCATTATGTATATATATTATTATTGATAGTATTATTATTATTATTTTATATATACATTTTTACTAAGAAAAAATAAGTAAAATGTTCAAAATTTTCATTTTATTCGTGTTTGTACCAATTACCTACTTTGTATAATATGTCGATTTCTTTAAAAATATTGGTTGTCTGGAAGAGACCGCTGGAAGCGATAAGACCGCCTTTTTGTACCTTTATCTACCAAATTGTATGTTATTTTAATGTTATTTGGTACAAAATAAAGTGCTTTTTATTTATTTATTTATGTATATTCTAAGGCTTTAGAATCTGAAAAAAATGAGCCCAAAAACAAATTTTGAATCAAAAAAAAAAAACAATGTTTAAACATTGATTGATCATAGTTGGCGACTGGTGATAAGAGGATATGGTATCTGAATCACTTATAGTGTGCCATAATCACTGGGATGAAAACAGAATTACGCATTCAATCCAAAAGATAATTATTAAGTAAAGTAAAATTTTAAAATGACCAAAAATAACTTAGAACTTAAAAAATACATTAATAAAGTTTGCAACCAAAAAAACTCTTTAGTACCTAATATAAAATACTAGACAATAAGTAAAACCGCGAGGCAAAACTAGTTACCTAATATAGCCTGTTTCTCCCAAGTAATGCAAGTAATAATATGTTCTTATGAAATAAATTCTTGATCGGATTAGTTTTTTCAAAGATTAAAATTATTTACTACACTAGGTAGTATCTTACCTTCGAAAGTAGGTTCTGCAGGTATAGCTGAAAATATTTTTTACGACAAGTCATATTGACAACACAGATTAGGGTCTTCAATAGTCCAAAAGTATGGATAAATAAAATAAAATAATCTGCCAATTACTTCTTTATTTTTGTCTCGTGTTACAGACACGCATCAGATCACTTCTTGATGTAGGTGCTGTAGGCGTAGGGCAGGGAGGAAACGTAGGGGGAGGAAATGTAAGGAGAGGCGGCGTAGCCT
>LUGF01009500.1:343310-364839 GCA_001625245.1 Calycopis cecrops
AATAGGTAACTCTAGCTACATGAGGTAATCTGATTATCTGTTTATTAGATTCTGTTATATATCTTTTCTACATTAAATTAAATTAAATTTTGCTTATGTATGTTGTTAGACATAATTTATTATTTTTAAAGTAATTTATCTTAGCAATGGCTTAACGGCTATTGTCGTCATCAGATCCTCTTAATATTATGAAATCACTGACAGCCACTTGAATTTTTTTTTAATGTACCTATTGATTAATCAGCTAGCCGATCAGTCATTCCGTCCGAAATATTAAGAACGAAGGTGCATCTCGCCTTGACATTTGCGAGTGTAAGTAGTTACAGGGTGACATTTAGGTACCGGTTAGTGGGACAAAAACTCCCTTAGCGATAGTTGTGTATAAATACGTGCGTTAGTTAGCAGTTGGCATCAGTCGTTCATCTGTCGACAGCACCAACCACCATGTTCAAGTTCGTAGTTCTGTGCGCTTTGATCGGAGCAGCGGTAGCCGAGCCTGACCCAGCTCTGCTGGCAGCACAGTACTACTCCAACGGCTTCGCCTGGTCTTCACCCTACATCCAGCCCGCCATCGCCCCACTGGCGACCACATACGCCGCGGCCCTCCCTACCGCCTACTCGTCGCCTCTCATCACCACCGGAGCTCACTTCATCAAGAAGAGGTCCATCGCCCTCGCTCCCTCCATCTCCTACGTAGCTCCCACCACCTACGCCGCTGCACCGTCTCTATACGCGTCAGGCTACGCCGCCTCTCCTTACATTTCCTCCCCCTACGTTTCCTCCCTGCCCTACGCCTACAGCACCTACATCAAGAAGTAATTTACTGACAGCTCCTCTCACTCAACACCTGATCAAACAGAAGTCCGTCGTTACCACACCACTTAAATGTAAAATACTGCAAATTCAAGATTAAGTACCAAAATGTTACCCTCAGTCAACGAGCGACGGCTGGCCAAAATAAATTACTGATTTGAACAAACATTTTGTTTTTTTAATTATTGCATAATAACAATAACATACTATCTATAGCATATCCCACTAATATTATAAACGCGAAAGTTTGTATGTTTTGTTTGCTTCTCCTTCACGCAAAAACTGCTAAACCGATTTTCATGAAATTTGGCACACACATAGAGGGTGAACTTGGATTAACACAAAGGAGTTTTCATCACGAATAAATGTTCCTATGGGATGCCATGGGCTGATTTTCTATTTTCCACGGGATCGAAATTTACGCGGGTGAAACCGTGGGACGCAGCTAGTAGTCACATATTTCGTAGCCTCCAAAGCTCAAACGCGGTAGGAATGGAATATCATTCATTTCATTCCATTCCATTTATTACCTTTTCCAAAAAAATAATAACAACAACAACACATCTTTACGCTATTTCCCTATTCGTTTAGGCAGAGTGAATATTAATTTAATAGTGTCTATTACTATACCTATATAAAAATAATCCTATATAATATAATTGGTAAAATTAAATCCTTATTTTTCAACAAAAATTAAATCTTATCCCTTAATATGAGCGTTAAATATTTTATATGGGAAGCAAACGAGCAGTTTTTGCAGCTGTTAGTAAGTGACTACTAACTCATTATTGTTTATCCTGTACGGATTTATTTGAAAAAGGTTTATTAAAAACCGAATCAATTTGGGAAATGATCCCAGGACTCAGTCAACATGGTATGCCCATGGTGAAAAAAAATGTCGTGAACCAACCAGACCATTACATCGTGGGAAGTGATTCAGACCGGCGTAAAGTGACAGCTGTGCTGTCGCGTTTCGTGCGGTGTGCAAGTAGCCGGTGGCCCATGGAGGTGGGAGGAGAAAGAATAGAATAGAATAGAATAGAATAGAATAGAATAGAATAGAAAAGCGTTTATTCAGTACTCCATATTAGTATACAAAAAAAATAGACAATAAACACAATCATATTATGAGAAAAAAAAGAAGATAAAGAAACCAAAACAAGAATAAAACTAAAAGATACCAACTTAACTTAGGATAAACAAAAACTTAGTGTTTATCTGCACAGCAGCGCAATGTGGAGGAGCACTGAAAGGGTTGAGTTCTTCGACACCGATTTTCAGTGGCATCCGGAGATGGAGACTGAAGACAGTGACGATTTTAAGTACTTACATATAATAAATTACAAGATTAATAAATAAGCAATTATCTAGTGTGTAATAAAATAATAAATATATAAATTAAATAAAATATATCATTTAGGGGAGATAAGCAAATTATTATATAAATGTACATTAAAAAGTGGGAAATATATATTATATATCGGGGACGGTCAATAGTACGGATGGTGAACGAAACTGTTAGGGAGGGTCAATTGTATGGACGGTGATGGATCTATCGGAGACGGTCAATAGTACGGACGGTGAACGACACGCTGCACGAATCCCGACAAATGTAGTTGCAGCGCAGTTTTATCTTCGGGAAATAGTGTTGTGAACTTGTGACAGAGCCTTGAGAGCGCAATGTGACGCCCGCGGACCGGTCACTCAACAACCGACAGTGGCACGGTTCGGATCACTAGTCCACAAACAATCACAAGATATGATATCGAGCAGAAGCGAAATGTTATAGATTATACAAATCTAACCGATGTCTGCGTCTGGATGAATTGTCCCTACTGTGGTGGTTATCAAAAGAGGGTACGTTACTGCAATACGTATTTATTGAATTTAGAAAGGCGGGCAGCGCATTTGTATAATCTCTATGCGGTTGTCTGTGGGCGTCGGTAGTCATGAAAATGGCTCCGACTGCTCGTTTGCTCCCCTTTACCATAAAAAAAAAAGAAAAAAAAATTAAACTCGGCAAAAAAAATATTTATGTAACTTAAATTTGGAAAAATAAAACATAATTTTTCTCATGATAATAAATGTGGAACAAGTTCAGAAATTTACTCATTTATTAACACGATATTCGATTAATAAAATCACCAAAAAAAAAATAAGCATTATTATGTTAGATTTTATTTAATTAAATTTCAAAGTTACTATTGAATTACGCCATGTAATACCACAATAGCTCACAAATATTTTTATTGTTTAAGTCAATAAAAAATATTTGTACTATCTTCAATAGATTATTTCCATTTACGAGTAATTTGCCTTCAAAATACTCAATTTCGGCACTTTTTACCGGTAACACTCTTAAGTTAAATCCCACCAAAAACATTCTGTAAAAAAACTAGACAAGTCTCGATAGTGCTGCTTATTTATCTCTAAAAAGTAATGACAGCCATGTCAAGTCTAACATTCCTTACTGCGATTTGGCGGGGACACTACCGTGCCCGCAGATCGCTTTATTTTCCATCAAAATTTACATTTTGATGAAAAATTAAACGATTGATATAATCGTGTCGATATAATATTAAAGTGCTTTTTGATTGGTCTAATTGTTCATAAATTATTGAAGATTTGCGTTCCGAAAACACTGTTTACACATATCATCATCATCATCAACATCAAGCGAATTGGGCCTTCACGACCGGGGAGGTACCTCTCGCTTACACGATACTGGCGTAAAGTGTCAGCTGTCCTGTCGTGATTCGTGCGATGTGTCATGAAGATGGCTACGACTTCTCGTGGCTAACGACATAGTAAGTGCGAGAGAGAGAAAGAGCCTATATTATATACTTATATTATTATGACCGAACTGTTCTTTTATTATGACCGAATCTGGTACTCACGAATGTTCTAAACATATAAAATGTCTTTAAAAATATAAAGATAAAAAAGCAGATTCAAACTTGATGTAAAATTCATTTAAAGTCGCATTCTTATTCTTTCATCAACATCAGGACGTCCACAGCTGGACACAGTCCCTGAAGAGCGACGTCACAGTCACGAGCCACCTTCATAACGATTTTTATCAGCTCTGTCCAGCGTGTTCCCCCGGGAACTCTTCATTTTTTTGAGATGAAATTTAATTCTTGCGTTATTCCCGAATATAATCTTTATTTGTGCTTAATTTCATACTAATCCGGTAAGTAGTTTTTATATGGTGTTAACAAATATAGATACGAGCTTTTGCATTTATGGTATTAGTACGAGACTCAAAAACATACGCCTTCTTTCTGGTGCATCTAAGTAATAATTAATATAAACTGATTACAAATTTCAGTAACCAACCAAGTACCTATAGATTGACACAATTTAATTAATGTACCAGTTGTTAGACTATAATATTTCCTTGTGAAATTTCACATGAGTACGTTTAAAAGCCTTCACTTATTACCTATATATAGTATATAGTAATTATTACATAGTAACCTTGAATAAAAAGGTAAGTAGTGTAAGCTGTCGGTTCCGACGGTGACATAATTGTTACAAATGTTAAGCTAGTCAAAGTTTATCCAATATGTAGTGAAGTACATGTACTATGTACACATACATAGTACATTTTTTTTTTAATGATATAGGAGGGCAAACGAGCAGCCGGAGCCATTTTCATTACTACCGACGCCCACAAACATCCGCATAGAGGCTATACAGATGCGCTGCCCTCCTTTCTCCTTCCACCTCCATGGGCCATATACATCCCACATCCCACTTACATGAAGGCAAACTGCTCGTTGGAGGCATTTTCGAGACTCCCAACGCCTATAGACATCCGCATAGAGAGTATATAGATACGCTGCCTTCCTTTCTCCTCCCACTTCCATGGGTCACAGGCTACTTGAATACTACTTGAATATCATAATGTTATTAACTTTATATTCCTTTACCTAGTTTAATCGTTACCTATTCCGTGCCTTAAAACAATAAAACAAAATGTTTGTTCAAATCAGTAATTTATTTTGGCCAGCCGTCGCTCGTTGACTGAGGGTAACATTTTGGTACTTGATCTTGAAGTTGCAGTATTTTACATTTAAGTGGTGTGGTAACGACGGACTTCTGTTTGATCAGGTGTTGAGTGAGAGGAGCTGTCAGTAAATTACTTCTTGATGTAGGTGCTGTAGGCGTAGGGCAGGGAGGAAACGTAGGGGGAGGAAATGTAAGGAGAGGCGGCGTAGCCTGACGCGTATAGAGAAGGTGCAGCGGCGTAGGTGGTGGGAGCTACGTAGGAGATGGAGGGAGCGAGGGCGATGGACCTCTTCTTGATGAAGTGAGCTCCGGTGGTGAAGAGAGGCGACGAGTAGGCGGTAGGGAGGGCCGCGGCGTATGTGGTCGCAAGTGGGGCGATAGCGGGCTGGATGTAGGGTGAAGACCAGGCGTAGCCGTTGGAGTAGTACTGTGCTGCCAGCAGAGCTGGGTCAGGCTCGGCTACCGCTGCTCCGATCAAAGCGCACAGAACTACGAACTTGAACATGGTGGTTGGTGCTGTCGACAGATGAACGACTGATGCCAACTGCTAACTAACGCACGTATTTATACACAACTATCGCTAAGGGAGTTTTTGTCCCACTAACCGGTACCTAAATGTCATCCTGGAAACTACAACCTACTCAAATAAATGCCAAGGTGAAATGGAATGTAAAGCCGAAAAGTACAAAATATTAAAAGTACTATCAATATGCGAGAGTACATAACTGTTTGATGACTATTATACATAGAATTTAAAATGATTGCTTTGTATGCTTCTGCAACAGATGTGCTTATGGCCAGTGGGCTCGTTATAGTTCTGTGGAGGAATTCCAATACTTCTGTAACAGATGGGACGGAGAACTTTATGCGGTCTACATTGTAGAAGGGTTTGTTGCCTTGGCGCTCAACGAACGCTTGATGACGCTTTTATTCCATGGTGGACAAAGGCTTATTTTGATGACGATGTTTAAATGAAAATAACTGGTAATCAATCGAGCCTATTTAAATGAAGGATCAATTAATCGAAAGTTTGTACGTTTGTTTGGTACTTTTTCACACAAAAACTTGCTGCTGAACGATTTTTTTTTGAAATTTTGCACACACGTAGAGAGTAACTTGGATTAACACATATATTTATATTTTTATCCCGAAAAAATGTTCCTATGGGCTGCCATAAGATTTTCTATTTTTAACGGGATCGAAATTTACGCGGGTAAAACCGCGAGACGCAGCTAGTTTAAAAATATATTTTTCTTTCACTAAACTTTTTTTCATTATAATAATTTTATCTTTGTCTTAATTTAGGGAATTATGTTACAAATATTTATAACTTAGCTGCATATGATGTATAAAAGTGATCCTTGCTCTGTAAATACTTGAAGAGTACCGTGGGATCGTCAATCGGAGAAGGTCATTCATATATATAGAGAGAGAGACAAGTTCAGCAGTGGACGAACAAAGGTCGATGGCAATGAAATTGATCACGTACATTGAAACAGCGAACATTTGATTTACGTCAGTAACAGAGTGTAGGTACATTTAAGTGAAAGTCGACTACCTTGCACGCTTCCTATTGTTTTATTATTACAGCACGCCACCTTAAACTACGATGAGAACTCGTTTTTTAAATTAATGACCTTACACTGAATAATTACCTAAAATGAGACATTGAGAAATTTGGCGCATTTTCAACCACAGACTTGAGGGCCCAAGTTCGAATTCCGGGTCGAACCTAAAATTGTTATTGGGAATTTTCAATTTCATACAACTTAAGCAGCAAACAGCTGAAGCTAGCTCAGTAAACAGGGGACCCAATTTGGAATGTATAACATTTTTTCTTGTGTCAATAAAGAATTATTTATTTATTTAACTTTCCAGAGTCAGGAAGCTGGCTTCAAAACGAGCATGTCTTTTTCTTTTCTTGCCAGTTATATTAAAAGTGTTACGTCGTTGCAGGTTTCCCTCGAGTGCTGCCCACCGAGGGCGCCTCAGCCCTGAGCGCCCGCCGGCGCACCCTGGACTGCCTGGCGCCGTGTGCCACGCCCCGACGCGGGGGCTCACTGCGCGTGCCCAAGCAGCCGCAGCCGCCGGAGAAGCCGACCATGGCCTTCTGCAGACGTAGATTATCCTGGCCGGAGGTCGATAATTCGGTCAACTCTGGGTAAGTTTTGTAATAGTTATCACATACAGTAATTCATCGAGGTTACTCGGTATGGTAGGTGACACCGGGCTATAAACGCGTAAGTCGAATTCTCGTAAGTCGGGGTATACATTTTATAAACAAAATGATATTAAGTTTTCAATTGGAATCGAACGTTTTTATGTTACTTTGATTATTATTAATGAAGAAGAATGAATACTTATTTAGACGAAGCAAGCTTTAAAACTCTAACTAATATGTCGTTAGATGAGTTAAAGGTGTGATATTTTAAAACCGCATAACACCAGATTCACGTAAGTCGAGGTACTTGTACTTTGAAATAGATACCTTTGTAATAAAACTATTTTAACGGATTTTATAGCGGGACATCAATATCGCCGTTCCATTTCCAGAGTCCATATAATAAACCGCCGTAAAATCCATAAATATATAGAGTTATATAGTATAATAGTTTTATTACAGCCTGTAACATTCGCGTAAACTTAAGAAATCATTGTGATATACCCTTTTAATTTCGTGACCCCTGTCTATCATGATGGCTACATTAGACAAAATAAATCTTGAGTAGTTACTGCTCAGTACTTTTGCAGTTGACAGATTCGTACTGGATCAGCACTAACTTAAACCTGTAAAAGTAAAAAGCAATATTCACTGTGAGTTTTGGAACGCAGCCAATAAAATTGTGTTGATATTCGTACAATATGTTCATCACTACGCTAACAATGCTATTGGCAGTCACAGTGGAATTCTCTCATCCTGTTGCAGGCTACGATTTCGACGTGTATCTTTCTGAAAATCGAAAAGTTTGACGCGGCCATAGTTGTATTTTGATATTTTTTCAATCTAAACAATGTGTTTACACATATTTTCACATATTTAAGTTTCGATCCTCTGAAAATATTGAGATGAAATATACTTTAATATCTATTTTCACGACTTACACTGAATATACATAGAAAAGTTCTTAAAAATTTGCTGAGCCGTTTGGGAGGCGTTGGACCACAAACACTGTGATACGATTTTTACTAAATAGAATTTAGACTGCTTCATGGTCTAGTGGTAAGCGTGTTCAACCACAAACGTGAAGTCCCAGTTCAAATCCCGGGTCCTACAAAACATTTTTAAATTTCTAATAACAGCCCGGAGTCAGGAAATTGGCGATGTTACACTAGATTACAATTAGAGAGCGCTTTAAGCCGTCGGTCCTGCCTCTGATTTCTTACCGGTCGTGTCAGACTGCCGTCCCATCGGCACCTAGAATGATGAATGAATGAAAGTGCACTTGTGTCTTCGCGCTTGTTCACTATAATATGTCCTGCGCAGTTTGCTGGGATATAGACGGCCGCCGTTGCCGAAATCGGCTAGGTCGACATTGTTTATATAGATTTTTTTCAACACATTGATCTAATACTAATTATATAAATGTATTCAACTGTGATACGTTCTCGGTCCTGTCGGAGCAAATATGCTTCAAGGAAGCAAAGACATTGTCAACTTACAAAACTTAGTATTCGGGGGATAATTGGCCAGAAGCGTGCACTTCGCGACCCCTGTCAGTCCACTGGACTGCAAATCTGACCCGAAAACGACCCCAGGAAGCGATGCGTACTGAACTTCCGCCATTGTATGAGCGTAAGAGAGTAAAAAATATGAAGAAAGAATCAGAAAAAAAATAAGGGTTCAAACTTCGGTCCTCTCTGCCTACCCTCAAGCACTTTGCATGAATATTTGTATATATTACCTATTTGTACCTGTTACCTGTTTACAGATTGTAAATAAAGAAGTAATTTCTTAAGTTTAAAATCACACCTATATTTTTTTTATCCATATGAAAGAAAGAAAGAAAGAATAGTTTATTTGTGATATATGAATATACATTTTACCTTACTATCTAATCATCTATAAGTATCACAAATTGGTCACAACTCAGTGTTTGCTGATTTTCACCAGCATTGGTCTACCGTTGAGGCCATTTAGTGGAAGCCACGAGACATATAACATATCCGATATCCATATAAATTGTATAACGTATTGAAATAAGCAATATAATATATGTGAGTATAAATTGTCGTAAGGGCCGGGAGGGTATCAAGCCAGCTTTAGCACAGATACAGCCCGGGCGCGCCCAGACGCTTTGCGATGGATTTAGTTTGTGTATTGCTGTATCTAACGTATCGTAGCTACCTTTGATGCACGTGATAGAATATAACATATAGGTAAGTTATTACTAATCAATTTTATAGTCTGTATTGACTAACAATTTATTAGTTAACTATACAGGTATTTTAATTATAACCTTATTTTATAGCAACCTCTGAAGGAGGACCGATAGCAGCTGTTAAGTATCTGTAACGTGAATTATCATCATTTCAAATCCGTTCAAAAGAAGTAGGTACGTCTGAACACTACCTTCTCTTTTGTCCTTTCTGACAAAAGAACAAGCAAGGAGTGTTAGGAGGCACTTATGACATTACAAATTCGGCCATCAGTCGTGGCAAAGGTTTCGAATACGATGTGAGCTTTTGTATCGTAAAAGAGATAGTAGAGACATCTTTGTTTTCTTTTTAATTCCTATAAGAAATTCTCATGGAAAATTTATCGAAATTACTTGAAATCTTGACGATTACAGTATTCTAAAAGATATTAGCTACGAGTACCTTTATAACATACCTAAAATACCTTTGTCAAAAATTGCGTGTGAATTATTTTCCACTTTGCTGCCAAACTGAAAGCATCCAAAAAGTGATAATAAAGTCAGTTCTTTGAAGAATAATGTGTTTCCATGTTTCATATCACGTTCCCCCTATGACGTCATCGTGTAGGTATCTAAGTAGTCACGTTCCATAAGGCGGGTACAAATTACAATTCATTAATATGCACAGGTCCCGGTTTAATCCCGGGACTACCGGGAGCGATATCAGTTTGTGCCACTGAGTAATATGTTTGTAATCGCTCCCGTGTGCAAATTTAGACATGAATTAGTTTATCAAAGTATAGATTATAGTCGGGTCTTGTTATACGGCGTGATTGTATGAAGAGAGCTGTAATTGTGGAGCAAGGCAAGTGTCGTGATATGTACCTATGCACGACCGGGGAGGTACCTCTCACTTACACGATTCCAGCATAAAGTGACAGCTGTACTGTCGCGTTTCGTTCGGTATGTAAGTAGCAGGTGGCCTATGGAGGTGGGAGGAGAAAGGAGGGCAGCGCATCTGTATAGCCTATTTACGGATGTCTATGGGCGGCGGTAGTCATGAAATTCTCTCCGACTGCTCGTTGAACCATGTAGCACTCTGTTCTCTATACCTGCTTCACAGTACTGGCGATAAAATGACGTGTTGCTTTTGTTGGTTACAGAGTTTATTTCGTTTTGATAAACTCGTATTTACGGTTGGTTAACTATTCGAATTGTACATTGAGGGGCTTGGAGTCAATCTTAAACCCGAACACTTTGATATAATGTAGGAGTAGTAACGTCGTAGTAATTACTTTCGATCAATTCCAGAAAATAGTATCTACGGTTTAAGAAATTATTTTCCCTACTTTTAGTGTTTTGGGGTAGTTTTGAATGACATATTTTTATTGCTTTAAATGGCTAGAAAGTCGACAATAAAAAAAATTTAAAAGTTTTCATAGGATTTAAAATAGCAAAAAAACCAATTGGATAAATCAAAATACTTCGCGCGCAACCTCTAGTATAAAGTTATTATTTAAACTTTGGAAATATAGCCCCTCTAGAAATTATAATATAATTTTGATATCATTTCTACAGAAGTCACATTTCCATTTAGAATGATGGAAGCTTAATTTGACGTTCAAAACATTATCGGGATGGCAAAATTAATAGCGAATGAACAGAATTTTATAATACCGGGAAATTATTAATCTGTGGAATATACTAGTTCTATATTCAAATTAAACATAGTTGCTTTACTCTCATATTACCATTATAATGGAAACCTCACATATTTTAATTAAAAATGACGCTTGTATAAGATTTGATATTAAACCGCGGACGGGGACGGATTAGATTCGTTTGAAATGTTAAATAGGTACGGAGAGAATGGGGAATGGAAAACGTTGAGGAAAAATTGGAGGAGTAATTTATTTTTATATACGTTGAGGAGAGAATAAAAATTGAGGAGGGCGGAAATGATGTAAAAGAAACTTAAATTATACCTACATACTACTACTATGCCCATAGCCATCTGCATAGAAGCTATACAGATGTGTTGTCATTCCCCCTCCTCACTCCATGAGCCATCGGCTACTAACATACCTCACGAAACGTGGCAGCGCAGCTATCACTTCACGCTGGTTTCGTGTAAGCGAGAGGTACTTCTCCGGTCGAGCCGGCCCAGTTCGTTTACATGCATGTGTGCATCGTTGTACTACCACTTACTAAAGACTCTTACAAAGTATATTAATATAATTTGGCACCAGACTCCGTCGGAAAGATGGTATTGTGCCTGTTTGAGACTTTCGCGTTTGTTGCACTATTTTGTAGTTTATTTACGGGGTTTAACATAATTCAATATTTATTAAAAGGTGCTAGCATATACCTTTCTGTGGGCACGGCTGAGACACAGAGCAAAGGTTTTATCGTGTTAAAACTTGTAAAGAAACTACAAAAAGTTTGTAACGTGTTTAGTTAAAGTTCTGGGACGGAAGTCGAGTTTCAGAAGAATGTCCTGGTCAGGTCCTCCCTTAATTTTAGCCACATTTACCGTAACTCTGTCCAGTGTACGGATTTTGTTATACGGTTTGATATACACTGGATATGTGAGAATATGAAAAGGTAAATACATAATGATGACGATCACGATGACGATTTGAAATAATCAGATTTTTGGAATTTTGGTTCATTTTACTAATCCGATAGCACAGCCATGATTGCGCACAAACTAAAGTTACTTAGTTGTTGAAGCCGGAAACAACATTGCAAACAAAAATAAAACAGATGCCTTAATACATGTACAAAATAGTAATGGATTCGTAAGGGTTTTAACCAATCCCCATACAATTGTCGCCCCGTTGATTAAACAAGCTGCCTATAAGCGATCAAGCAATGGTTTTTCAAGCAAAATATTATTACCACAGCCACGACAAGGCTCGAACCCTGTGGCGTATCGTGGTGGCCTTTATGAAGTTTAAAGATTTTTCACAAAAGAAAAATAAATGTACGTTTACGCACGTTGGAGGCCCCGTACAATGGATACGGCAGATACGGCGGTAGCTCAGCCCCTTCTCCTACTAGGAACCTGTACACGTAGTTTAAGCTGGAAATGAAACAAATAAAAGTGTGTGCTTTAGACTACACAACTGAAGTAAAACTTAATTATTGATTTTCATTACCGTAGTTGCAATAACATACTTTCACTTAAATCTAAATTGAATTTTTAATTTGGATGACAACTTCCATTGGCCTCGACCGATGTGTTATTTTTGTAACTCTCTCGCCAGCTTACTCCCCAAGCGCGCGTATAGAAGGTTTACTTCAATAAAACAACAGCTTTAATACATGTACAAAACGGTAATGGATTTGTAAGGGTTTTAATGAAACCCCATACAATCGTCGCCCCGTTGATTAAACAAGGCGTCTACAAGAGACCGCCTGCTGCCACGCATTACGTCGGCTTTGTTTATCGCCGCCATTACCAAAATTAAATATCCTACTTATTACTTGTGCGTATTCGTCGTAACCCCCAATTACTTTCGGTGGCTTAATTGAATTTGGTCGCGTGGCCTTTGATATTTGGTCCTAATATGTTACGTCGGTAATGCAGGATGAAAGACCAGACGGTTGATGACCGATATGAAATAACAGGATTCGACCATTTTTTTAAGAATAAGAATAAGAATTATTTGTTTGCCATACACACAATCATACCATTTTCATTAAATGGAAAAAAATAGAACAATACATAAGAAATATACATAATCAAGTGTGCCACAAATTGGTTCCAACTTAGTATGTTGCTGTCATGAAATAGCACTGGTCTTCCGTTGGAACCACTAAGTGAGATCACTTTGAGTTGAGACTATGATTTATTGTTGTATAGGTAGCCAAATGAACCGATATATCACCGTATATATATAGTAGCGAAATATATACATTTATATATTATCTGCGCTCTTGTACCGGTTCTCCTACAAAATCGACGGAACACATTAGTATACCCATGACTTTTTGATCGTGTTAAGTGAGTGAAAAGTACTTGATTTTTGATTGATCGTGTTGGCCCGAGGAATGGAGCAATTAGCAATTGCACTTCCTATCACACAGTTTTGACGTTCAACTGTTCACCTGTTTTTTGTGACAGTTAAATCAGACGTTGTGCGCGTGACGGTCGGTCGATATCGGAATTTTGTCACCGCATCATTAGTGGTTTGGAAGGCTAACAGCCTTCAGTCGCGTGGAATATTTATTAATTGTGATAGAAATTGACAGAGTTGAAGCTTCAAAGACTTAAAAACTCCAACAGCACATCTGTACGCAGTAATTTAGCAAACCGGGAATCCAACTCATGACCTTTTAATTTTTAACCAACTATTTAGTCGAATTTTGTCTAAATATATCTTATAGATGAAATCGCGCTTGTGCGTGAACTCTTAATCGTATGTCGATTTTTTTATGAAATTGTCTGTATGTATTCAGCATGTCTGAGAATATACGTAATAGTAGTTTATGCAACTGTCGTATAATGAAGGGTATTAAAACTCGAGTGTGAGTTTCAAAATAGTAACGAGTGTTTTAATACCCGTGTTATATGCAGTTGCATACACTACTTTATCTTCACTAATGCAATTAATCAATTAATCAAACATTGCGAAACATTAAATTCACGCGTACGTGTATTGTCACAGTGAAATTCCGCCACTAAAATATAACCAATGAGAGCGCAGCTGCAGCGTGCGCAGGGCCAATCAGGAGCGAGCTGGCGCTGTTAAGGATTTTGACATAAGGCTCTCCCACCAGCACAGTGTTATAATGAGATTTTGCGATATCGATTTGGATATTATAACATCATGTCGAATTGCTTAAATTGAGTTTTATGTTGTCTGAGCTATAACAGTAGTTATTATAAGTCAAGTATTGGAAACATAAGTAGAATGTTACAACATTAGTGTAGATAAAGTATATTTCATCCTGATATTTTACACGACAGAAAATTAAGCTAGTGAAACTTCATCAGTAAAAGCATAAACACTATACACAACCTTTTGCTAGCGGTAATAGCATAAGATGAAGCAATTACGGCAATTAGCCCAGCAACGAGCCAGTCTTTACCAGAAATTTAATTATGCCCTTGGTTTAGTTGATCCGTTTACTCCGGCCACTCGATACGTTAGCGGCACGTACGTTGTGGCCGCACTTTAAAGGTGGGATGAAAGTTTGTTCAGTGGAAGTGCACGTGTAGAGAGCTATTTTCAATTTGATCGCTTTTATAATTTAGTTTCATAATCTAGTTAGGAATAATAGGTGGGGAGATTACGGGACATCGATAGTAAACTAATGATATCTTTAATCATTTACTTTTGCTGTGGAAGCGAAAAGCAGATCGCTATGAGTGCTCCTCGCGCGACGAGACTAGGTCGGAAGGACAAACACTCCAATCTACCGCAGATGACTAATGACTTCGGATTCCTCCTTTGTCCTTTAATGCCATGAAAACATATTATGTATAATATACCTACACTTTAAAGATATTAGGTAGAGAAAGGTTTTTTTTCATTTTATGATACTTTTCTATCTCTAGATTGAATCAGGAAAATCCGTTTAAAATATTATAATCCTTATTGTAATGATGCAATTGGATAGTATACTAATATGTTCTGTAATTCTTAGTGTTTGGAAGAAACACGAGTATGGTGGGCGGCTTTATTCTGTGCTATATTCAGACAAGTTTACTAAGTCTCCATAAATAGATACCTACTTAGTAAACAATGCTGAATATACTGTAATTTGCTGTATTAATGAAAGGTAAAGAAACAGATATACAATGGGAATGGAAATGAATGGAACCGGTGGTAGATGAAATTTTTGACGTTCAAAAAGCAATTTTTAAAGTCTATTTTGAATAAAAATATTTTGATTTAAAAAAAAAACGTAGAGGGACGTAGGTTCCAGGGATGATCAAGACTGACGTAAGATGATCAGATTGATCGGGCACGCTCCGCAGGTGGTGTTATGAGTCTTCGCAAGCGGAGAATATTTGCATGAAGTGAGTTACGAATGTGGAGGAAGCAGGTAAGAGTGTAAGGATTGTGATAGGTGGCTCTGTATACACTGCCCTGTTAGGCTCAATTCACACCAAAAGCGCGGCGAAGGGCAGCGAAGGGGAGCGCACTTTCAATGTCATATAAATTTAAACTTTATTTTCATTACTGTAGTACTTATTATCGAATTTTCGCGACTTCCGCGCGGATTCCAGCGATGCTCGAGCAGTCGCGGGAATCCGCGCGTCTCGTTCGAGTTTCTCATGCGATAATAAGTATTATAATAATTATTATAAAGTTGAAATTCATATGACACATAAACTGCGCTCCGCTTCGCTGCCCTTCGCCGCGCTTTTGGTGTGAATTGACCCTTAGGGAACTGGCGTGAAGATGTGTTGTTATTATTATTTGCAAGTGTACACGATCTGTATTTTCTAATTCTTGAAATGACCTGAGATAAAAGGCGCAAAATGGATGGCTTAGCGTGCTCTCCGAGGCACTTACTAGTTCGGGAGTGTTTTTTATAAAATGAAAAATTCTATCATCTCTTAGACGATGGACTTGGAAGCCACGACCCAATCGGTAGTCCAACAAGGGACTCATAGTTATGTAAACTGTAACTGACACTTCGTGTGACCACCATATCTAAATGCCTGTAATTCAAAGGTAGTTGTTAAAGTTATTAAACAAAAGATTAATCGATCATCAATTAATTAATAAAAAAAATATATAAGAGAATTATATTTATTTTTTTTTTGTTTCTTTATTTTTTTCTATTTATGTTTTTTTCGCTAGGACGAATAGACATTGTAATTATTTATTAGAAAACTTACTATTTTATTATTAAAACTAAAAAAAATACATACCTATCTATAGAGTACCTATCAATAATTTTATAATCGTTTCGAGGTAGATATATAAATTTAAGATAGTGTTATATATAACTTTTCAACATATCTATATAAGGAAATTATTTTTATATTTAAAAATTGCCATTCAAAATGAAATTTCATCCGCTAACTGAATGTCAGGGGAAATACACAGTACTTAATGATATTGAACAATAAATACGAATGTTCTACGAAAATAAATTTATATTCCGATCAAAATGGCAGACATAACACGCTTTACATAATTGGCTAATTACTTTATCATACCCCTATAATTAAAGGAGCATAAATTAATGTCAACATATCGGGCATGGGAGTTAATGTTATTTATCATTTAGTTACGTTCAATTTAATCATTGGGCCAGTTCAATTTCATCGCAACATGATGGGTTATTTATAGAATGGACAAAGAAAATGTTGAAGCCATTTTCTGACCGACTGCTATTAACACCTTTTGTTTCTTTATGCGGGGAAACTCTTTTACGAGCTGCCACCGGACCTGGATGGGGACCGGAGGAGGGTGCCAGCTTCCGACCCTAATAAGGGACAAATACTGGCTAAAACCACCGCAGGTGCTATTGCCTTTGTTGATCTCCTGGATCGGTACTCCATCACTCTAACCACATACTACCCTCCATCACTCTAATATCTCCTGATGAGTTACCAGCTCCTCACCTTGCGATGCGCCACAATACAGCTATAACGGCATAATCTGAGCGAGAGGTACTTACCCGCTCCTGATGGCCCCACTAGGCTGCACAGCAACAATGGCACCACCTCTCGCTATAATATAATAAAACCACCCCCACTCTCTCTATTATTAGAGCTCTCTCTTACACACAGTCCAATGTTTCATTAGGTCCATTATATTACCCATTTTCGACCAACAGACAACAACGAAGAACTAAAGACAAGAAAGAGTTTCAATAATGTACACCTAAAAAGTCGTGATTTCTGTTGCATCTATTGTATCTAGTAAAATTTGTATTCGTTAATTTTATAAGTTGAACCGGTCCGATAAATGACCCTCATCGACTCTTAGACCGGTGAATTTTGCCCTTACTTGAAATAATCTTTAAAAATCCTACAAGAGTCAAAATAAAACAATTTTTATATTAAAATAAGGTAAGAGGTAGTGCCACACTGCATGTTTGCATGCAATCGAATTGGGCCGGCACGACCGGGGAGGTACCTCTCGCTTACACGAGACTGGCGTAAAGTGACAGCTGTGCTGTCGCGTTTCGTGCGGTGTGTAAGTAGCCGGTGGCCCATGGAGGTGGAAGGAGAAAGGAGGGCAGCGCATCTGTATAGCCTCTATGCGGATGTTTGTGGGCGTCGGTAGTCATGAAAATGGCTCCGGCTGCTCTTTTGCCCTCCTATATCATAAAAAAAAAAACTAAAAATTAAAATAAAACAAACGGATTTTATGCAAAAACCATGGTCACTGGGGGACAATGGCTGCTGTACAGCTTCTGAAACGTAGAGCTTGTAAAATAATTATAATTGTAAAATAATTTAAAAAAAACAGTGATAAAATCCGTTAGTCTTTTTTTTATACTACGATGGTGGCAAAAAAAGCATACGGCCCACCTGATGGTACGTGGTTACCGTAGCGTATGGACGCTTGCAACACCAGGGGCATCACTTTAAAAACCTATTGACTCCCCTGTAATTGTAATGAGTTTATATTCGCGTAAACCCGCGGTCGGCAACCTTTTGGCAGGCAAGGGCAGCAATCGGCAAAATATATTAAACGTGGGCCGCACTTGTGATATTCATCCCTAGAAGTTCGATTTGTCTTTGCGAGCCGCATAGAGAGAGGTGCATAGAGACAGCTGTGTGATAAATGTACCGCAGTCATCAGCGACACCGGCGCTCACGGAACATGTTGCCTGGCGTTTGAGAAATGAGTTGCAAAAAGTTTGTCTTTTAGGTACATTCTAGCGCCTTGCTATTTTAGGAGAGCTCCATGCTCCACGTGGAAGCGGAAGCGACCGGGCACCAGCGGATTCGCGGATGAGTGCGAAAGCGTGCCCGTGTTCCCTTCGCAGGGCGCAGAGAGAAAATACAGAGGGGGTTTAGCCGGTAAGAGTCCGGCATAACCCAGTTGCTACTCCGGGCGGCTGGGTATCCATGGTTACCCACTTTAAAAAAAAAGTACATTTTCGAAAGTTCTAGTTTCTTGAACTTAGTTAAACGGATTTTATTCATCAAATAAGAGGTAGTTAGTGCCACGTTGAATTACAATCGAACGGGGCTGACACGACAGAGGAGGTATCACTCGCTTACATGTATGTATGTGTGTGTTTGTTTCGTCGGTTCTTTTCAGGGCGGGGCTAGGGTTGAACCGTCAGCTATAATTGTTGACGTTCAAAAATATTTTTCATAACAATTTTATCTATCTATACATATAATAAAACTGTAGAAGACGTCCTTCTAGCTAAGCTAAAATTTACTGGACGTATTTTGATTTTGATGAAACTTTTTTGTTATATAGGTTAACCCTCGGTAACAAATAGGCTATAATTTATCAATATATGTAATGCTCTAGTCCGTATCTCGACTTGAAATAGACTATTGTAGGGCAAAATAACGGATTGACATTTCGGCGACGTAATATTACACGTTACCATGACAACATATTTTCCAATAATTACTACAGCTTTCAATAAAAACATTTTAATTTCATTTCATGATTTCACCGCAAGTGATAGATATTCGGATTGGATGCGGTTTGAGAGTTTTCGGTGACTCGTTGCAGACGAGAAGGGAAAGGCAACAACCTGCATAGCCTCTGATCTATGTTCATGCGTGTCGGTAGTTCCCATAAGGCGATTACTTCATTCCTCTTTTATTTCTATATCTAATATATAAAATTCTCGTGTCACAGTTTTCGTTGCCATACTCCTCCGAAACGGCTTGACCGATTCTCATGAAATTTTGTGAGCATATTGAGTAGGTCTGAGAATCGGCCAACATCTATTTTGCATCTCGATATTTCCACGGGATCGAAAGTTACGCGGGTGAAACCGCGGAGCGCAGTTAGTATTGTTATAAAAGAACTAACAAACTATTGTACAATGTTAAAGGGCAGAGAAATATGACAGCACTGAATACATATGACGCATCATTATGAGCAGGATATTGTTGGTAATACATATTAGTGTAATGTAAGTAGGTCACGGTGTGACCTGTTGCACGTACTCCGTCCCCCACCTCCCTCTACCCCTACTAGGGCTGCCAACTAGTTTCGTCTGAACTATTTATGCGTATGTGTGTAAAGGCTCCGGGTGGGTCAAATTGGTTTAAGTGGCAAAAGCCGGCTGCGTACGATCATCGTCTGCGATCCTACATATGGGACATAATGGTAATGTAAAACGTAGTGTTATTTGAAGGAATAGAAAATAAGTTACGTTTAATTAATAATTTACTGTTTCCCTTCGTATAAATATAATATGTATTTAAAAACTTTTTCCGTCCTTTATTTTTTTTTTTTAATAATATATGGGGACAAACGAGCAGTCCGAGGCATTTTCATGACTACCAACGCCTATGGACATCCGTACATAGGTTATACTGAGGCGTTGCCCCCCCTCAATTGGCCACCCGGGCTACTCATACTTTACAACTTATAAAAACTTATTACTTTAAGCTTATTACTTTACAAAAATATTACACAATTTAACACCCCAAAAGTTGGCAGCCCTATCCAAGTGGCGTTACATAGCTATTTCTTCATTGGCTTTCGTAAAATGAAAATCATTTCGAATTTGTAATACTTCTAAGTGTTCCTTTGTGATTGATGAGACTCGAATTAAGTTAACAAGTTATCAATAAAAGTTAACAAGCTTGTGGGGATTTGACTTCGTTATTGTTTCTCTGAAATTGCCAGCTTATAGATACATATAAACCTACTGTTATTATAAACGAGAAACTTTGTAAGTACGGATGGATGTTTGTTCCTCTTTCACATAAAAACTACTGAATGGATATTAATGACACTTTAGAAAGAAAGAAAGAAAGAAAAGATTTATTTACTAAGAGCCACACAAATTTAAAGTTACAGAGATTACACATTATAAGATGTAGGTGGTCCTTGTAAATCGGTCTCAAACTCGGCATTTGCTGTCAATAATACTTATAGCTTAAACAATATCAGAGTAACAGATAGACTATAATTATATAGATAGACGTAAATATAGCGATATTTCAAGTTTTCCATTTTGTCAATAAAACGAAAGCAAAGACAAATTTAATGGCGAAAAAACAAATGAATTACGAAATTCAAAACAAGAATAGACGAACATACATTCAAAATAAAATTGAATTTGGAATTCCAAACCAAATCCTAAAAATTTGAAGTCAAAGTGGCCAGTTCATCAAAGCGCTAATTTCATAGGTAAGCACCGAATATATATCCATACATATAATGCAATGTCATTTTAGAGCGTATGTATGTAGATTTCTAGTTTCCTCGCTATACCTATGGGTACATTCGAGCATTTTTAACCGGACTATGCCTATCACTTGTTCCCACTACTGCTACTCCTGTGTCGTCAGGATCAACAGCGGCAACCACGACGACCCTTTGATATGATCGACGGGGGCCCGAGGGAAACCTAAAACTGTGTTGGGACTCCTAACGAATTTGATCAGAATAATATAATATTAATTTTATTTGATAATTTAATTACTGTTTTGTTGTCCCTTGGTGTCTGAGTGACAAACGCTACCGCTTGAGCTGACTTTATCAAAATGTCTCTCTGGAATCGTATGCCTCGTAATTTTAAAAATTCACATTAAATTGGGAAATTTTAAGATACTCTTGAGACTTGCTCCAATTTGTGTTCTGTTTATGAACAACGAAGCAAATATTTATTTGCATTTTATTTATTAACATTACTTTTACTGGATACAATATGTTTTGTTAATAGACGTAAGTGCTAAGTTTTAATAAAAGCCATGAAGTACATTACTACATTCATATTTTAATGAGTGTTACATACATGGTGGTAGATGAAATTTTTGACAATCAAAAAGCAATTTTTTTTATTTTATTTTGAATAAAAATATTTTGATTTTAATTATCAATATGTAGGATGAAAATGGCTTCACTGCTCGTTTCCCCCCTTAAACTCTAAAAAAATCCATGCATGTGTTTTTTCTGGCTCTTATAATATCTCATTGCTTACTACATTAGGTATAACATAATTAAATAATATATAATGCAAGATACGAACAAAGACATACAAAGGTTGTGCTAATGGTGAAATTAGTGTGGGGCTTTTGTTATTTGAGGGTTCTCCTGGGGGAGTATTGACTCGAGTGTGAATACATTTCTCATATTATCACGCTCTTACAAGAAGATATAGGTAGCGGAAAATGTTTCAACATCGGTGGAAATACGGCTAGTATTGTTGTCTTTTTATTG
>LUGF01009515.1:10318-24487 GCA_001625245.1 Calycopis cecrops
ATTAAAAAAAAAAAAAAAAAAAAACAATTTTAATGGATTGAATTCTAAATTAATAAATACTAGCGATCCCGCGAAGATCGATATTCGACCTAAGTGAAACTTTTTTGTAATAAATAAAAACTAAATCTCATATGACATGTTATGTCATCGTAACTAGGGTATAATTTATGTAGAATTTTCAACACTTGCAAAAGACACAATATAGAAACTTTATCAATAATTACGTGTGTTATTTGTATCGATGTGCCAAACGCGTGGTAGTGTGTGTAATGTTTTATTTATTAAATTATAGTACTTCATAAACAATGGTATTAAAAAATATTAGCGTTCTGCACTTCTCTTACACGTAAACTATAAGAGTGCTAAATTTCATACTCCTCCGTCCTGGCAATTTTCGTAAAAATGTTTATAAAGTTTTTGCTTAGTTGCACGTTTTAATATATAGATAAAAATAATCCTAAATAAATAATTGAAAAAATAAACTATTTATTTGTAAATCTCATTAATGTGTAAATGCAGTGTAATATAATTTCTGATAGGGCAGAGGGATTGTCAGTACAACATCTTTATGAGGGATTCAGTTGCTGTCTTATTACGATCACTAATGACCATTTTCATGTTATAGTCTACTGCAGTGTCCGACGCAGCCCTCGCCTGTAGAATGCAGTGGCTGCAGGAAAAACTTACAAAAACTAGTGTGCAGCTGAAAGCGGTAGTGAAAGGTCAACGTAAGCCAAGTAAAGAATTACGTTGCTATTTCGCTCGAGCGTCTTTATCCACACGATTTTACTTCATTTTATGTCCACATCTTATATACCGATAGCCTTCAGTCGTATCTGAAGAGTAGAATATTTTCTCGTTTCTTTTCTTTTAAATATGTGACCACGAGAAATGATGTTCCCAGCTCAAAGCTACAAAAGGTTGCGCCGCTAAGGGTCCGGACCTACGCGTCATCAAAATCTAAAGAGTTCTTCACTTTGACCTGCGGCCATTATCCCGACATCTAACACAAAGAGAGGTCTTACTCGAGCAAGTCGAATTTTTTGAAATCCTCGGTGTTTATTCATTCGATCGTTCGTGTGTATTAGCTTAGATCATTTACTAAATGATCTAAGGTATTAGAATTGTATTAGTTGCTATATTAGCGAACAGATAAATTCTGTTTTACGTCAATATGGCTGTAATTTTGCCGTTCCCTGCTAATGCTATGTTTTAATGCACGAGGCGTCGTTAGACTCGTCTTATTAGGCGACTTATCGTTTTATGTTTTTGAATTTATTTATTTATGTATTACACTAGCTGCCCGGCAGACGTTGTCTTCTGACTCTGACTCGAGTGAATCGAATTTTTGAAATCCTCGTAGTTTATTCACTCGATCATTCATGTGTATTATCTATATTGGCGATAAGATCTCTGTCTGTTTTACATCAGAATTGTGGTAAGTTACGTTAATTAAGTTAAAACAATAATAATTACAGAAAGGTGAACAACATTCTGCATCTATTTTACAGCTGACAAATGCCCAATTATTATTATAACTGCAGAATTAAAATAGCAACTTGTGCTGGAGCTATTGTCTTTTTTATAGTACGGTGGGCAAACGAGCTGCAGAATCATCGAATACTATCTTGGACCACCATATTTGAATGGATCGCAATAAGACATCCTTATGAATGTAAGTTACGATATTATACATGAACGAATGATACATGAATGAAATGAAATGTTAAATTCGATGTTATTATACATAAACCTTTCTTTTAAATCAGTCTATTTAACAAAATAAAACCTTCAAAATCTGTTGCATAATTTTAAAGATCTAAACAGACACACAGACGGACAGTAAGCTACTTTGTTTTATACTTAGTGAAAGTAACTTAGTAACTAGAATCTATTTTATTTGTTGGTTAAGTTCTTATCTATATATTAATAATGTGAAGACAAAACTTTAGATTAGATTATTAGACACATAATTATTGATGAAGTAAATATTATTTTGCAAGTGTTGAAAATTTTACATAATTTTTTTGTCTTAGTTACAATGTCATAACATGTCATATGATAATATTTAGTTTCTAATAACAAAAAAGTTTCACTTAAATCGAAAATCGATCTTCACGAGTCCAATAATTAGACTTAATATTTGATTACGCCATTATATATTTGTGTAATAAACGAAAATGTATTATCAAAGTAACGCCCTGCTCAGTTATCCAACAATAAATAATTAGCAGCGGGAACGTTCGCCGATGCGAACATTTCCATTCCGAGTAATATTCGTGGAAATAATTCCCAGGACAAAAGGTTTAGTGTTTATTATTGCGAGCTTCTGCTGTTGCTAACAAACATAGCTGCAGGTACAAACGATACAAGTGCAGTTTATTACCACTATCATCTACATATAACCTAACATTAAATTTAAAAACATCTATACTTCTATATTAATAATATATAGCTAAAGAGTTTGTTTTTTGTTTTTTTATTTGTTAGTCCATTTAACGAGGAAGGCTTAGAATACGACGACTGTGGTAACAAAAACGGATTTACGTAAACGCTATTAAATATATTTTAATGTACCCGATGTAATTCTTGTTATAACAATCACACATCTTATAATAAGTTATGGCAATTGTATAGCTATATGCCGTTCTTATTTTGATTATAAGAAGTTTCAATCGGCTACAATAAGACAGAGTCCCCTGGTACCCCTGTAATACAGCGCAGGTCTGAGCTCACAGTGATTGCTCGGGGCTGCAATTCCCCAACTGCAGAATTGCATTGACTGCAAATGCACCCGGCTACTACCGGCGGTCCCAGTCAAATTCTTTCATTATCTGGGTTTTGACACTGCAAACATTCAGAGCAGCTCATAAACATCCACTCACATAATACAATAAATCTTGCGTAAATTTATAATCATAATAAAATTTCTTGCAATCAATCATATTAATAAAAAAAATGAATTACAAAAATAATATAAAAAATAATACTCTAGCTGTGCTACTGTAGCTGTATAATTAATTTCGCTAAAAATATTTTTGCTGCCACGGACGCCTTCATAGCAGAAAACTCATTTATTGGCCGGGTTTTTTTGTTCAGATACGGAACCATAAAAAGCACAAAATGTGCGATATCTTTTATTTTTATACAACCTGATTTCTACAAGCACAGCTACCTTCCAGTCTTTTAATTTGAATTGAGCACAAAGGCTATGAGCCCGGAATAGCAAGTCAATCGCGGAATGCATGGAATATTTGTTTATGGGGAAATATTGAAATTGGAATATCGTCCCTACGATATTTGCTTTGATATATTTTTTTACTTTTCGAAATATTTGCCGTAGGTGTTCAGGCATTTTTTTTTGCACGAATACTGTCAAACAATTTTGTCTTTTAAAATTGACTCCTAGACCCAGAGCTAAATATTGTCTGTGCTTAATTTTTGTTAAACTTAAAGGAAGAATTCGGAAACAATTATAGATTACCGACACTGTTGACTGTCTCGTACAACAAAAGCTGTAAGTGGTAAAGCAACTCGTCAGAATCGTCTCTTGGCTTAGATCATTTAGTAACTTAGCTTTATTTACTTCTTGACACCCCTTACCCTTTGAACCATCAGACCTTTGGACGTGTATATAATCAAAGCATCAGATCAGACATTAAACGTGACAAGAAGTGACTGCTATTTGTAAGCGTGATGTACTTCCTCGGTATTTTCGACGTGTTTCTATAGCAATGTTTTGGTGCTAATATAAACAACAAGTAGGTCTTTGGCTTTGAACAGGATACTCATATTGCACACTTCTAATCTAATTTGTTCGTAGACATTATTCATATAGGTAACCTTATTCTTTTTTCTCACAGAAAGTAAAGAAGAAAATTTAATTTGTTTTCCATTAAGCAAATACTAATATTGTATTCTAGCTCAGTATCTTTTACTTGGAAATTTTCTCATCTTTGTGACTTGATTAGATTCAACTGTGGATAGCATTTGAAGTTGAGAATATCTTGACTAATTATTATCATAATATTTATCTTTCGTTGTACCCTACTGGGTCAGAAGAGCGGTAGTGTTCTATACGCCGGACTTTTAACGTATGATGTCCCGTTAGATTCGTTCATATTTTGTTCCGATATACTATTTTCGATTTATTTTAAATTTTGGTGTACTGTTCTTTAATTTAATTTTAACACATTTAATGTATTTATTTTATATTATTTATAGTTCTTCTCTTTTAGAAATATAAACAGAGAAATGTTTATCGAAAATGTTATCAATCATAATATTATTATGTTCCTATCACCACTTAACTGAATATAAACTAGCGTTAATGAACTGGTTAAAATAAATTAAAATAACTTAAATGGGACAGTGAAATAGCATTTCTGAATTCCTATGGCCACCTTTCTCCTCACCCACCCTCAAGAACCTGGGTGTTACCTGCCTCAGAGTTCTTTGTCAACTGTGGCTGACACATTTTATAACAACCCACAAACAATGGGGTTACTATATTTTGCTTAAAATTCCCATGTTCATCACCCAGCTCCAGCATCAGACCTTGGTTTTCGTTTGCCTAGGCGCATTGTCTTCGTGAAAAGAAAAAATCAAGCCCAAATATGATATCACAGCTATATTTGATTGCGGAGTCTCTATGACTACCTCCAGTTTCTATCCTCAGATCAGCACAGTAGAATGATGGTCAAATTTTACCCACTCTAACGCGGCAAATTACATAAAAGCTTGCTATAAAGAAATTTGTGAGTGATAGTCGGATTTGTAACCAACATCATGTGTAGAGGTTACAGAAAATGTTTTAAAAAAATGCTTTATATATAAATAGGTGAAATAGGTGTAGAAAGATTGTTAACTACGTGGTCAAACCGTGGGTTCAGTCTTTTGATTGTACGATATATCTAAAAAAAATTAAAAGTCAGCTTCGAAAAGGGACTAGAGTTTTAGATACACCAGGAAATCACACAGCAGCAGTTTATTATAAATTGTTTATTACTACTATTTGAGTTCTTCACCTCTTGGATACTTGACGACGAATGACTCGACATTGGCCGATCAATCCATTTCGTTAACTCCTTTACAAAACAGAGATAAGTGTTTTACCGGAAACGGACCGTAATGATCATAAAGTAAATCTATTGATCGGCCATGGCGAGTCAATAATCGTCCTTTTAAATTAAATACATTTGTTTATTAAATACTATATAACATCATATAATATCTACAATTTAACCATAAAACTAACAATATAAAATAATAATTATAATTATTACATAATGCTAACAAGAGGTTACTCCTTAATGGCGAACTACATTCTGACCAGACAGGTGTGTAATAGACGTAAGCGACTGAAACGCGGTATAAAGCTTATATCCTTACGCTAAGCACAATAATATTTCACACGATTTTACTCCTCATATTTTGAAGAGTGAAATCTAAAAATAATGACATATAAGAGCAATTGAAACTAAAATGGTTACATAGTACATACGCATGGTTATAGTCAGAAAGGTCGAGAGTCCCTATTTTCGCATTTTCAATTGCCTACAACTATAAACAAACGATTTTAATTAAATTGTACATCGACAAATACTGTTTTCCTGTATTCATTGCTTATCGATTCAATAACTCGGACAAAGAAAGCCATGTTTGTTTTTTTTTTAAATATAAATTGATGTTTTGTCCGTCGTCCGCAGCGTTACACAATGAAGCGCGGCGCTCCCGAAATATCTATTCAAAGGGTTACAGGATGCAGGCTGTTGTTTGGCTTTTTTTTTATTTTTTTTCTCGTCTGCCCACACGTTTTGTATTTTAAAACGACGCGTCGCGTCTATTTAATGTCTGCGAAATAAAAGTCAAAGCTGAAAATGTTTTTTTGTTAATCGTGATTTGTCGCCGAGGTATTTTGAACTAACTATCTATATTTACACAAATTGGACGCGTAAATAACTAATACTTTTTTTTTAAATTAAAAACATAAAATCGGACTTGAAAATAACACATAGTGGATAGGAATAGTTTTATTTTTGTGGGAGACATAGGTACCTACCATCCCTGATATCAGAAATTATTGTAATAATAAACTGTTGAGAGTTCGATAGAATGGGAAGAAGAGGTGTTCCTTTGATCATCAGCTTATTAACATAATGGCTACTATATTATGCATATATCCAAATAATAATTAAAATTATATGAAAAACAAATGAATGTTGCCCTAACTTGGTGATGGGTAAACCTAGAATGCTTAGAACAATTTTAGTAAGCGGTATGAGAGTTTTAGTAATTGGCATAGAAAAAGCCGAAAAGTTTTTAAAGTTGGACCCCACACGAAGTATCCACGTATCAGACAAAAATAAACGAAATAGACTAGTGAGTCAGCTCAGAGTTAGCTCCGAAACGCGGCTGTTTTGACGTGTCTGTGATGAATTGTTTAATTGCTTTTGCTTATGAAGTAAACTCCAAAACTCTACATTTTTAGACTATAACAGGGTACCGAGCAATCGGCGCCATTTTCATGACTACCGACGCCCATAGACATCCACATAGAGATTATACGGATGCGTTTCTCTCCTTCCTCCTCCTCCCTCGGGGGTCACCGGCTACTAACACACTGCACATAAGCAATAGCACAGCTGTCACTGATATGGTGTAAGCGAGAGGTACCTCCCAAATCGTACCGAGCAAATTAAGCTACATGCATGCAGCGTGGCACTACCTCATATTACATTCAAATTCAGAACCTTTTTATTTTTAAATCGGTTAAAAAAGAGAGTTATTTGTTCAGCATTCTCCCACGTCCGGAGACAGCGAGCGCGCTCTACCGGAAACTGTGGCGCAAGAGAGACGCGTAGACGACCGGCGGACAGTTGGCCAACAGACCTTGACCCCCGCCGGCCGCGGCCGCGGGAGAAAACCGCGGCGACAATTCGAGAAGCCTTCGGGTCTCGCGGGGAAATGCATTTGTTTCTAGTATATTAAAGGGTCAATTTAACACAAGTCTATTGATGAATACCGAAGCCCATTTTTGAGGTAGGAGTCCAACATAGTTATGGTGGCCCCAGCCACGACTGGGGAGGTACCTCTCGCCGGTGACACCTCCATACGGTTTGTGAGAAGCCGGTGGTGCGTTGGGGGAAAGAGTAAAAAAGTGCAGCGCCTGTGCATGATCTTTAACCATGTGAATGTAGTCGATTGCTCGTTTGACTTTCGAAAAAAATAAATATCTACTATCTGCTCTAGGTATAGATGGTATTAGTAGTATTAGTTATAAAAAATTACACCCCACGAAACGGGACCGATTGTTTCTTCTTCTACAGTATAAGGGGGGCAAACGAGAAATCGGAGCCATTTTCAAGACTACCCACGACCAAAAACATCCGCATAGGGGATATATAGATGCTCTGCCCTCTTTTATCCTCCCACCTCCAGGGGCCACCGGCTACATACACACCGCACGAAACACGACAGCACAGCTGTCACTTTACGCCGGTCTCGTGTAAGCGGGAGGCACCTCCCCGGTCGTGCCGGCCCAATTCAGCTGCATGCAAACATGCAGTGTGGCACTACCTCTTACAAAAATGATTTAATTACAATATCGCATGGCATCTTATTAAGCATCAAATTGTCCTACAATAGGATGTCTACGAAGGCTTATACGAGAGTGTCTGTTTATTAAACTTTCACATAAAAATAAGTTCATTACTTTGATACCACTATAGAATACAGTCTGATATAACCCCATCATCATCAGCAGGACGGTCACTGCTGAATATAAGGCCTCCCACAGAGAGCCCCACAGGTTAGCAACTTGCATCCAGCGACTCCCCGCCACCACCAACCAAGTCTTCAGTCCACCCAAATAATGTAATACAATTTACTGGGATATATTTTTCGCATGTATAGCTTTTTTTACTATATATAGTTATTTATTAAGTGTTTTATCGCTTAAGCGAACACATCTTCCGATTTATTAACAAACAAGTAAAACAAAAATCGGTAAAAACGTAAATATTTTTTTGCAAGGTATAAGGAGGCAAACTAGCAGTCGGAGTCATTTTCATGCCTACCAAAGTCCAAAGACATCCTCATAGAGGTTATACAGATCCTTACCCTCCTTCCTCCTCCCACCTCCATGGGGCATTATGCTCAAACTTAACATTACCCCACGTCGCAGGCGCCAGGCGGGACGCGCATGTTATGTGAGGTTCAGAAGTTCCCGCCGTAGAATCAAATACATTTCATTGATGTTTATGAATGTACTAGCTGCGCCCCGCGGTTTCACCCGCGTAAATTTCGATCCAGTGGAAATTCATGCCATAGCCTCCCACAGGAACATTTTTTCCGGATAAAAACTGTGTGTGTCTGTGTTAATCCAAGTTAGGTCCACACATAGTCCACACATAGAGAGTGTGTGTGCAAAATTTCATAAAAATCGGTTCAGCAGTCTTTGCATGAAGAAGTAACAAACATACACACTTTCGCATTTATAATATTAATAAGATTATTTATAGTTTTCTTTATTAAAAATCTTATGGAAACGCTGTTAAAATATTGTAATATACGCTTTTTCCGGTTATTTGCCGGTGCATATATTACAAATATAGTTTATAGTGGTTTTAGACTTTTCTGTACATTGTACTACATGTTTTTAGCGTACTTAATTTTAGCGGAAGGGATTTATGTAACGTAAAACATTATCAATAATATAAGCACAACAAAATGAAAATAATAAGGGTCGTTATTTCTTTGAGTTACAGAACCCTAAGAACAACTTAATTGCTCATTTATTAGAGCTTACAAGTAAGCGAACCTTTGAAAACAAACATTTTATTTAAGATTATTTCGTTTTTTGTTAAATCCATTTCTTTTAGATCCTAAGGGTCAATACGTACAAATTAGGAGATAATCTCGTCGACCTTTTAATGCCTAGCCAATTTATTTTGTCCTTTAGATATATTTTTTTTTTATAAATAATTGTCGCCAATTAGGTTTTAGTCTTTTCTATAGGATCATTATTTTTTATATTCAATATAGGAATTACCAAATTCTTCTTAAATGCTATATTGTACTTTTAATTGAGGTACAAAAGAGCAGTAGAACTTTCCTATGACTACCGACGTCCGTAAACGGATGTGCGAATGTTGATTGCCGTAGTTTATGGCCAAAGAGCTCCGTCTGCTCTTTTGCAGTATACACATTTGTTACGTTACTGCGTTATTGTTACGAAAAATAATCAGCGGCCCCAGCAATTTCATCGTCATATAGCTCAGCAGCAGTAGAAAACATTACCCGCCCATTTCTTTATCCTAATAATGTATATGCATGCATTTATAGTATTTTGTACGTATTTTTTTTATGGTATAAGGGGGCAAACGAGCAGTAAGAGCCGACCGACGCCCATAGACATCCGCATAGAGGCTATACAGATGCGCTGCCCTCCTTTCTCCTCCTACCTCCATGGGCCACCGGCTACTTACGCACCGCACGAAACGCGACAGCACAGCTGTCACTTTGCTCCGGTCTTGTGTAAGCGAGAGGTACCTCCCCGGTCGTGCCTGCCCAATGTGGCACTACCTCTTACAAGATGTATGTTCCTTATTCACTCGTGCAAAAACTACTGTCATAAGGTGAAATTTACCACAAGTAAAAATTAAAACCTGAACACAATAAAAAAGTCTGGGTATAACATAAAAATGAATGGTTCTCTTGATAAAGACTTTATTGGGGTGAAGCCGATGGCTGGAGCGATTTTCTTTTTTATTTTTATTTTTTTGTCTATTTCCATAATTGTGTACGGCTTTCCTTAATGTTCACTTGGAGAAACGATAAACCATAAGAAAGTACTGATCAAAATAATATAATTTTTGTCGTAGCTCAAGGGTTAAAGAACATTCACTTCCAGTCTTTCATTATAAAACAAAACAAATAAAAATATGTCGTGGTTGTAACTTTTTATATTTTCAGTATGTAAGAGTACTGTAGCACTGAATTTCTAGTAGGGTCGCCACATTAAATACTAAACTACCTACATAGCTACATATTAAGTATGCAGCGAAATTAAATAAATTTTAAACGCTCCTGCTGAATATTTATGTCTCAAGCTTCAAGTTACAAAATAATTACATACAGTAATTCTATAATGTAGTATGTGTCTGCCTGGGAGATCGCTAAACAGTCTGCTCACAATACCTCTGGCCGGTTATCACCTCCTTGTCAAACGGTATCCAATAGGGATTGAAGAGAAGTGCACTGGTGTGCCACAGCTATATTTTTGCACTATGATTACCTGCGCAGTTACCGAGTACCGACGTATCACGTACTTCAATATCTTTACCTTAGTCTCCAGCTCTCTATTTTTTCCGTTGTACAACATGTAGGTTGAAGAAGACTTCATAATTTACATTATAACATTAAAATTGTATTAATATAACGATACTGTCAATTATATCACATAAAAAACAAACAGATCTGTCAGGTCACAACAAAGAAACTAATTCAGGTCAGCTCCGTTATGGCGGCCAGCTCCACTCACCCTGACATCAAACGCACTGTTGGCAACACTATATAAGCTGCATTGCACCAGACACAATTATCATTAGTTACAACATCACAACATGAGAACCTGCTTGTTCCTCTGTGCCGCCCTCGCGGCTACGGCGTGTGCGAGGAACGTTCGGGAGAAGAGGGACGCAGATCTAACGGCAGCCGCGTCTCACCACTGGGAGGAAGGCGGCGGTGGGGAGCACCACGGCGACCACCACCATGAAAACGGTGGTCACGACGAAAAAGGCTACAAGGGACATCACGAACATGAACACGGTAAGCACGGACACTCCCATCACGAAGGTAATAAGGGACACTTCGGTGAGCACGGTGTCCATAAGAAACACCATCACCACGACGACGGCTACTACGACGAGCACCACCACGGAGAGAAGGGCGAGAAGGGCCACGGTTTCGAAGAAAAGGGACACTACCACAAAGGCCACTCCACCAAAGGGCATCACGGTATCCACAAAATAGACGAGTTCAAGAAGGATAAACACTTCCACGATAAGCACGGAGAGTCGGGCTTCGAAGAAGGCTACGGCGGCCACCACCACGAAGGAGGGTATAAGAAGGGCGGTGAGTTCCACAAAGGGCATAAAGAAGGCGGATTCCATGAACATGAGCATGGTTCAAAGGGCTCGCATGAGAAGGGAGGTCACCACCACGACCACAAGGGTCACCACGAGGAAGGGGGTCACGACGAGCACTGGAACCACCACGAGGGTCACGGCAGCAAGGGAGGACACGACGAACATAAGGGCTGGGGGTGGAAGGGACACTAACAAGTCAGGCGAGGAATATTATAGGAATGTTGTTACTGTTAAATACTTTGTGATACATGTTTGATTAAATATTTTTATTAGAATTAAGTAGATTCGTTTTATTTCATGCTGGCTGCTAACTAACAACGATATTTCGTTAGTCGCAAGCGCGACTTGTTCAAGTGAACTTTACATATTTTTAATCAGCCTGCTTCAAAAGGGTAAAAGGTTTCGAGAGTGTGTATATTATACACGTTTCTATGTTCCCTGTTACAGCTTTAGCGGCTTGATATGTTCTAAGGTATCATTGGATTCGTCTTGATAACATAACACTAGTGACACTTGATATTTTATGTAGTCGGGTTCTTTGTTTTTCATTTCTTATATTATATTATTTTTCTAATAAGTACCTATAGGACGGAAAAAATATGATTTTATTACGATTTTCCTTAAAAGTCCAAATGATAATAAAAATAAACGAACAACTGTTCCCGTTTGTTATCTTTATTTAAAACAGTATCTTGCTATCGATCTAGAACCTTCAAGACCTACTTCGTTCTTCGCCCTTACGTTTAAATTAGCATCTTAATAAACTTTGAAAATGCTGTGTTAATTGAATTGGGCGGAGCGGTGTAAAACTGTGATGTGAGCCTTATTGAGCGTTAAAATTTGATTTTATTGATACAAATTTATATTATTACAATTTTTTTAACGGATTCTATCGCGTTTTATATAAATATCATCTTGTAGAATATGATAGAACCTCCGCAATGAACGATTCTATCTATTCGTTGGTCCCCTGATATAAACTGAAAATATAATTATATGTATAGAGAGATATAAATAATAAACTAAATGTAAACATATTAATATAATATATAGATATATAAAATTATACTTATATGATAATATGCAAATGAAATATAAAAAATAAATAATAATAACAATAAAGAAATAAAAAACCAACCAACGATAATAATAGACTCGTTCATTGCGGAGTTTCTATCATATTCCACAAACGGATATTTATATCAAACGCGATAGAATCCGTTAAAAAGAATCGTAATCATGAGCAACATTCGCGTAAAGATACGAAAAGTCTTATAACAGTTTTAACCATATTCAGAATCGCAGAATGCTTCATATAAGTATATTTATTTTATTCTTAAAAAGAGAATGATTTTACTCGCTATGAATATATTTTAAATATAGATACGGTCCGAATGTGAAATGTAATTGTAAACTTAACAGCTCATTAAATTAAAGCGAAAGGCGGATTTTATTAAGACTCAAAAGTCACATTGCTGCATTACCGACTCGACCAGCGTGGAACCGCTTACAAAATTTTATATTATTTTTAAGTAGTTGTACCCTGCGGTTTCACCCGCGTTTAATTTCTAAGAAATCCATATTAACTTCAACACCCTATTTCACCCCTTAGAGGTTGAATTTCTAAAAATCGCGAATACTACGTCATAACATTTACCTGCATGCCAAATTTCATCCCGATCCGTCCAGTGGTTTGGGCTGTGCGTTGATAGATGACTGTGTCACCTTTGAGTGTTTATAATATACTAGCCTTCGCCCGCGGCTTCGCCCACGTGGATTTCGGACTTCAAAAATGGTGTTGTTATTATTATACATAATCTAATATTATACTGAAATATATATTATTTAATATCACCACAACTTCAAAACCAAACGTCCAATTTTAATCATTCAAAGACCAAACATTATGTACATAAACTGGACTTATTGATGAAATAATTTATTTTGATAAGGATTAATAGCATGAGTAAAATAAACGCGTTTAAATCTGGTTCAAAAAAAATTCAAGATTTTTAAATAAAAATGTGGTTGTTGTGCCTCACTCGACATAGATAGGTATAGTGTGTCGCGGACTTTTTTGTAGATATTGATAAGATCTACAATTAATTATATCATTTTATGGTTCTATATTTTGTAGTTTAGGCAGCGTACGCAAATAAGTAACTTTTTTGGTTGTTTTTTTTTCAGTTTGTGTCCGAAAAATCCTAATATCTTACGGAACCCTATTTTTTTCCAAAATAAAATATAGTCTATGTTACTCGTGGATAATGTAGCTTTCGAATGGTGAAAGAATTTTTAAAATCGGTCCAGTAGTTTTTGAGCCTATTCATTACAACCAAACAAACAAAGTTTTCCTGTTTATAATATTAGTATAGATAGATAATTGTTATACTAAATACACCACTAAGAAACACAGGCGTTCTTATCCGTAATAGCTAGAGCTATATTCAACTCACCTGTGCAGGCCCGGCTAGGCTCGGCTACTTAAATATTTTCCAAGTGTAATATTTCACTATAATTCCGCGTCAGCTTAATCGTTTACCCGAGAGCCTCTTTACCACATTTAACCACATTTTTATGAAGTTTGTTGTTATTTTATCCATATTTCTTTCTAATAGGCGGGCAGTACAGCTGCACCGCCTTAATATATTACATTATTATAATTAAAATAAATAAATGGTGCGGCTTTATGAAGACAATATATATCTCACAAATAAAACGAACGATACGAATGCGTCTTACGTATATGATCTGCTACGCTCACGTAGCAATGCTACGAATGTGTGAAACCTAACTTTATTTATTTTATTTTTATTTTATTTATTCGGCAAACAAACAGTGATATTTACCTAAATGTTTAATAGATTGTTTAAATAATACCGAAACAACTGTAAAATTCTTAAATCTAATTAATTTTGCATGCCTTAAGCGCGAGCGTAGGTATGCTCTACTCTCGCCTAAAAATCAAAAACTGGGTTCGGTCAGAGTTTTATTTTAAATAAATAATAATATAGTGCTT
>LUGF01009515.1:28317-38826 GCA_001625245.1 Calycopis cecrops
TGGACAGAAATGTCCTAAAGATGTAAAAAAAATTTTGTTTAAAAAATAAAAGTAACATCTTTCAAATAAAAATAAACATCAGGAAAGATTTAACTTTAAAGTGTCTTAAAAAAAAATTCAATGCTAATTTAAGTCGAAAATCGACTGTTTTTTTTTACATTTTTCTAACATATTTCAAAAACTAGCACATTGATATCACTGTTTTTATTACTGCACTAAAACTTAAGGATATTACCTACAAATTGACATCAAAGTTATTGTTCTCAGTAGAATAACTTGAGAGCTAGCGCTGTTTGAAAATGCCCCTTCACAAGGGTTATGTGTAGAGCCTCGTTATACGTCACATGTGCCTTCGGTAGCTCACTGGTAATTCCTTCATGATTTGACTAAATGTGTTTCTTAAAAAATATGAAAATCTTGGGTATCTTCTACTTATGCACTAAAAGTTTCTTGAAAGCGGTATTGTATTTTTATTTAATCCTTTAATAGCGCTTATACGAGGCTCTACACATGACCCTTGTGAAGGGGCATTTACGAACAGCGCTAGCTTTCAAGTTATTCTAATGTAATGTATGTAGTAATGTAATGTAATGTAGTAATGTTTGCAGATTATTTAAGAAATTTCTTGTAAAAGAATAAAATAATATAAAAAAACTTAAGTTGGGGGGGTTTTTTTAGAGTTATGGCGTGTCAAATAAAAAAATGTTGCTTTTTTATGCCAAAATTCTGGGTTGTTCTCACTTTATTTTGGTCATTGGATGCCATATTGTTCCTAATTGCTTTTGTTGTGTTAGTAAAAGTATGTAACTGTTAAATAAAACCAAAATCGACAAGATCTGTCGATGGGTGTTGCAGATATCGTCGAAATAAAACAGAACGGAAAATTTTATGTAAATAAAAAGTAAAATTCGATAAAAAAAAAAGTATACAACTTAGACCCCCTCTTTTAGGGTTTTTTCTCGATGATTTGACGTATATTTTCATATTTTTTCGGGCGGTCACTTTTCGGGGATACACATTGTATATCTGTCTCCTATTGTGTACAAAAACATCGGTGCTGCTACTACTTTTAATTCAAGCTCTGCGTCTAATCATTCAGTTTAAATAATAGATACAAATTGTCGAGTTAGACGGTAATATCAGGTAACGTTATAAAGCAAATTAGCACCACTTAGCAACTTCATCTAACTTGTTAGCTACCCATCATTTATCAATAAAGTACATTTATTTACTCCAAACGTGACGTGCAAAATCATACGCAAATGTTCGAAACATCACAGTCATTGAGATGCGCAGGTTTTTCGATCTGCAAAATACACAGCGAGAGTAGGGTTGCCACGTGTTGGTATTTGGCAGGACAAGTCCTGCTGTTGTGCCAGGCCAAATTTACACAAGTCCAGTCAGTATGGCTTTTGTTAGGCTTTTGACGAATTTACCAAAAAATTCGCGAACGTTATCAAAGTCTAGAATTACACAGGTACTTCTGAATGCGACACTTGTAATCAAACGATTTCCATTGCTAGTAAAGGTAAAGCTGACTTGGAAAAATATTTGAATACAGATAAAACCCAGTGTGTTAGGCTTTCAGACCAAATTTGCCTGCTAAATTCGAGCCTGTGTCAGGCTTTCGACTTCTGGCCTGGCAACCCTAAGCGAGAGGGATATTGGTTTTTTGTCGCAAATGAAACCTTTTTGCTGGAGGCGTGCGCCAGGCTGAGTCATGTGGGAATCTCGCGAGGTTCGCTCGCGAAAAAATCTTACGAGGAGGAGGATTGCGTTCCTTTTTTGTCTACCTCTCGAATACTCCCACACAATTGAATATTATAACCGTATTTTGGTGCTCACCTTTATTTATCATTGCCCCGGGGTCTCAGCCGCGTAACTTATTTCAAGTTAATTAGTTTCCAAGTCAAATTCAAGTATTTCAAGTTAAATCCAGATTGTAATTTATATCTTACAAGTTTCAGCCTTTAGTCGTTTTTGCGTGGAGGAGTAACAAACACACAAACTTTTGCCATGATAGTAGAAGTAACAAGATCAAATTATAAAAGCTGTGATGTCGCGTTTTGTGCGGCGTGTAAGTAGCCGGTGGCCCATGAATGTGGCAGGAGGAAGGAGGGCAACGCATCTGCTTGTCTCTATGCGGATGTCTTTGGGCGTCGCCATGAAATTCCCCGACTGCTCGTTTGCCCCCCTATACCATAAAAAAGTGAGAATCTTTGTAAGGCATGGTATAGCTGCATTGCAATCTCATGAGTCGGCACCACCTCTCATGAGTCAGCTCACAGACATCGGTGCGAGAGAATAGTACCTACTTAGGTAGTATACAAGGTACAGTACAAGCGAGAGGCATTAAATGAAACCACATATTTAGTGTATCATTTCCAGGCTTAAAGTTTTTTCGTACACGCTGTATCTCAGCTGATCGCGGACTATGACCGGCCGGGGTCATTCACCCCGTACGAGGTTGCTGTTCGCTGAACGAGCCAATACAAAGTATGTTTTTGTTTTTTTCGCTGTTTAACTTGTTTGAAAAAAGTTTTTTCGTATACTCGCCGTAAACTTATTTTTAATAGTTTCGGATTAACTGTAGGCACTTATAGTATATGTGGTTTAATTGTATGCCTCTCGCTTGTATCAGCCTTGAATAACTTAGTTTAGTTTGTTGACGGTCTTGAAGATTTGACGAGGTTGATATTCTGCTTGCGTCTCGTCATCTGGTTACCCGACAGATCGACTACTATCTATATAGTATAAAGAAATAAAACTGCCACTGCTTAAAATTAACTCCAAAATAATTCAAAACACTTCGAAACTGTTATACTTGTTTATACGCCGGCCCCATTCGGCTAAATTCATGCAACGTGGGAAGACCTCTTACTGTATAATTACAGTAATTTTCAAATAAAAACTTGAAAATTACTTGAAATCGATCTCCAATTTTTTTCAATTTAGTCTTATTTCTAATTCACCAATTTTTTTTCTCAAAGTTATAATTAAATTAAATTACCACAATCCTTACTCTAATACACCTTTTTACGCCTACGTGTGTATAACTGTATAACATATGCAGCGCCAACTAGTTACGTTCTACAACTATACACGTAACACAGGAATAAACATAACGCCGACGCTAATATCTCATATTTAGCGTGACAGTGCAATGTATGAGTGGTGCGTGATTCACAAGGAAGTCACGTTCGTATTTCACGCTGCGGAGTGACTTACAGCGTGACACGACACAGCCACGGGCTTATCTGTTCTTGCTAAATTACTTGTAAATCACTTACGAACGCAGCGGAACTTTGCCAATGACATGCTTTATGGAATTATGTTGTGCATTGCATCAAAAGCTTTGTACGTATGTACGTTGTCGCTCTGAGGTTTTAGCTGAAGCTAGAGGTGGAAGGAATTAGAAATGAGCTGAAATTAAATTGTCAGATAGATATAGTGCTCGGCGATCTAAATAGTGTGTCGGATGAAGTTAAGAGGGGCTCTTCCTTTGAAGAAAAGCAATAACACAGCTGTCACGTTCAGTTTCGCTGAAAATATGAAAAAGTTCTGCTGCATTGCAGCCGAATTGAGCCGGCACGGTTCCTTTAGCTGTCACGAAGTGACGGGGAGGGAGGGCATCACATCTGTGTCACTATAGACACAGATGTGATGCCCTCCTTTCCCTTTCGACGTCTATGCGTCGATAGTCATCAAAAGTCTATTTTGCTCCATTAAACTTAAAAAAGTGGCTGCTTTAGACCACACAACTGAAGTAAATCTTAATTATTTATTTAATACACAAATTCATTACCGTAGTTATAATGACAGCATGAATGATGTTTATTTTTTAAATACAAAAAAGTTTTACTTAAATCGAATTTGATGTCAATGTCAAGCGAGCGTATAGAAAGAAGTTTTAGTTCAAAAATACTACTTTCGGCACTATTCGGTACTACGACTTAAGGCGGCTTGGAAAGTTAGATAGGTCATGAAACAATCGGGTAGACATTCTCTTAACCTCAAACTAATATATTTTCACATACGATGTGGATGTGACAGCAACTTTCATGTTGGCATTGTGTGGGAAATATCGTAAAATCCGAAACAAAGCAAAACATTCGGAACCAAGTAAATAATCAATGAACTCGCAGGAATAACTTTGCTATTTCACATCTGGCGCCGCAGCGCCGGGCAAGTATCGCCTAAAATAGCATGGTAAAATTATATTTGAGGAACGCTTCTCGCTGTTTGGTAGCGACACACGTTACATCAGCGGGTTCGAATTCCAGTCAGGTCATAGATGTAACTTTTTTATATTATAGGGAGCAAACGAGCAGGTGATATGTGACTACCGCAAAACTAGGTGTTTTGAAGACGCGTTGCCGGCCTTTAAGAAAGAGGAATGCTCCTTTCTTCAAGTCATATCGGATCGAATATACCGAAGGAGGCAGCTGATTCCATAGTACTGTTGTACGCGGTAAAAAATGTCGTTTCTAATATAAGAATTTTATAACAAAAATCTTTAATATATAAAAGAAAGAAAAAGAAGAATATTCGACTGCTTGCAGTTATCGGCAGTCGGATCTGTCTCTGAACAGTTGAGGCAACGCACCTTACGAGCGCTCGTCTCACCCCCTCATCTGGCGACGGAAATAGAAGCATGGAGGTTTTTTATTGTTATCTCAGTGGTCTCAGTTTTGATTCCACTAAACCGCTGCAGGCGGCAGTGGTGTAGTGGAATCAAAATACGATATATTCGTAAATATTTAATGAGAAAAACAGTCTTTAATTCATTAAAATTACAGTATTGTACTCGTATCGTTATGAATAGTTAATTTTGAATAATTATTATGAATATAAATAGAAAATGAGACTAATTTTGTACCTAGTATAGATATCATACTTAATAATTTTTTTTCTTAATTTAAAAATATCTAGCATTTTGTAGTCCAGATACTTTGTACCTTGTATCTTGGACATGCCCCGTGACGAACTAAATACTACTACTATATGCGGTTAGCGACGGCCAGCCATCGTCGCCACAAACCCACGTCGACTCCAACCGACCTCGTAGGATTGAAATCACGACTGCATAATTGACTTCACACAACTGCAGCCGACCGCATGAAGCTTATATCATAGCGGAACGAAGTCGGATGTACAATTTCGTGGCGTTGTATTTTTTTAGTAAGATGTAGTGCATGCATGCCACTGAATTGGGCCTGCACGACCGGTGCCTCCCGCCTCAGTTCCGGCGTGAAGTGAAGCTGTCGCGTTTTTTGCGGTGTGAGGTTTTCCGGAGGCCCACGCCATGGAGGGGGAAGTAGGGAGGCATCTAAATACCTCTATATGGACTTTTTTGGGCATCAATATTCATCAAAATTGTGTTATAAAAAATGTTATTTAACACATCGGCTGTACGGTTGCAGCGACATCCTTGACCCCCTGGGCCACTCCTGGCCTGGCCTGGGCAATTCAAAAACTGTAATTTTACAGCGCACCATGTCAGCGAGAGTTTCCTCTAAGATGGTGCCAGTTCAATTCAGCTGGACACCACGACACCGTCACAAAAAACGATGTAATAACTACGATGTAAGCAGCAGCAAATATTATAATAACAATATCATTACTGAAAGTTGGCTATTCATCAATATGACAATGTCCAAGTTGAACCGAAGTATCGAGTGTTACAGAGATTTCAATTAAACGACTGACCTTGTCGGAATAAGCGGCGCCGACAGTTGCTCAACACGAAAAGAAAACGCCATTTATACACAGCGCCACCACCACAGCACCACAGAGTTCGGACACCGGCGGAAGATGAGGTCCCTAGTGGTGGCATGTCTGTTCCTCGTGGTGGTGATCAGTGGGAGAGAAATACAGAAGAGAGACGCGGACTTGGAGACCGCGGCGACCCATCACCACGAGAAGGGAGGCGGTAAGGAGCACCACGCCCATCACCACCACGAACACGGCGGCAAGGGCCACAAGGGCTATAAGGGCCACCACCACCACGAGCACGGCAAAAAGGGCCACCACCACCACGAAGGGCACAAGGGAGACCATGAAGATCACGGGGGCCACAAGAAACACCATCACCACGACGATGGCCACCACCACGAGCACCACCACGGTGAGAAGGGTGAGAAGGGCCACGGGTTCGAGGAGAAGGGCCACTACCACAAAGGGCACTCGACGAAAGGCCACCACGGTGTCCACAAAGTAGACGAGTTCAAGAAGGACAAACACTTCCACGAAAAACACGGACATTCCGGACACGAGGAGGGATACGGTGGTCACCACGACGAGCACGGTCACAAGAAGGGCGGCCACTTCCACAAGGGACACAAGCACGGCGGTCACCACGAGCACCACCACGGCAAGAAGGGCCACCACGAGAAGGGAGGCCACCACCACGACCACAAAGGTCATCACGATGAAGGCGGTCATCATGAGCATCATCATCATCACAGCGGCCACGGCGACAAGGGCGGCCACGAGGACCACAAGCACTGGGGATTCAAGAAAGGACATTAAGTTATTGCGCGTGTTGTGTTAAGTAATTTTAGTTTGTTATTTTTTATATAAACCTAGTTTTATAAATAAAAATTACCTACTAGACTGTGACTGACTTCTCCATCTCTGCCACAAAAGACACCACAACCTGAATGGTATAAACCCGAGGTATCTTATAAATAATGGTTCTGACTTAAAATAAGTCAATCAATAATTGTTGCTACACTTTCATGCGCATTGCTCTGAACAGATTGTCATAAGTCTTGGTATAGTTGTGGCCATAGGATACTTATACACCGAGTGCAGTAATGTAGTATTTCTTTTCCCGCGCATGAAGCCGCGGGTGGAAAGCTGCTATGTTATATAAGATACAGGCGGTATCCCTTCTGGACAACCAAAGGCATATGAAGAAGTGTTAGTAAGTTATAAGAGCAGTATATAACTTAATAGCAGAGCCCTGCGATTTCACCCGCGTAGGTTGTGAACTTTACAATCTTATCCTCAGACCTATCGAATATACAAAGAAAATTTTATTTCACAAATTGGTCGAGATGATTTTAGAGAATCATACCCCAAATACAGTAGAGATACAGAGATTTTTATAAGTATCCGGATATTTTTTTTCATAATCCGATGTAATTTCTAAGAATATGTGTACAAAGTTTCATGATCATCGGTTGAATACTTTTGACGCGCAAACTTAATAAACAAACTCACATTCATATTTATGATATTAGTAGGAAGCAGGGATTATTGTATTGACTATGTATATAGGGTTCTCTTGCTTTAAATGTAATGCCGCCAACTCCTAGACTCCAGACTGTTATTGGAAGAAATAAATCAATAACAATATTGGTCCAACCCCGGGACTCAAATCCGATATCGCGTAATCTTATTACCCGTACACATAAAGTAAATACTTAAATAAATAATGTAAATAGAATAAGGACGGGCTGCTAAAAATTCACGGACCAGCTTTTTATGCAAAAAGAGTTTGTTTGTTACCTTTTCACTACAAAACGGGGCCAAACTAAATGTAACAAGGACCTACTTTGCATCTCGAACTTGGACTTCCACGGTCTAAACCTATTAATATTTTAATCCGAAAGTTTGTATGTGTCTTTGGTAGGTGATGGATGGTTTTATGATACCGGATTTGAATGAAATTTGTTATAGATGCAGATCACAATCTGGTATGATATAAATATAACTTTTTATCAAGAAAACAATATATACCTACTTACCTCGGAGGTACATTTATGTTTAGTGCACACTTTTAGTGTGTGCACTTTATGATATTCCGGTTATATTAATTAGATCGGGAAGAAAATACGTTTTTGATGATTTCTTGATACTTGATAGTCACCAAAATGCTCTCCGACTACTCGTTTGCCCACTCTAAACAAAATAAATTATAATAAAATTATAGGTATAGCTAGACCAGATTTACGAATGGTATAAACGCCTTGTCTTGACAATCCGCAAAGCCGATATGAAACAAAACAGAATGCATTTTCACCAACGGATTGTATTGAAGTATCGTCGATCGAAGTAACGGAGTTGAAAATCACGAACAATCGAAGGAACGGAATTAGTAACTACGGACGCTCCTTAAATCTTATTAATGCGAAAGTTTGCATGTTTGTTTGTTTGTTTGTTACTTCTTCACGCAAAAACTTCTGAGCCGATTTTCTTGAAATTTAGCACACACTTAGAGGGTCACTTGGATTAACACAGGATAGTTTTTATTCCAAAAAAATGTTCCTATGGGATGCCATGGGATGAATTTCCACTGGATCGAAATTTACGAGGGTGAAACCGCGGAGCGCAGCTAGTTGACTATAGTTGTCGTTCTACTTCCATCCGTCCCATACAAACCCCACGAATACAGTATACACATGGCTTCACGCCGCCGGCAACGCGTGCATCATCCATAATCACACCGTATCATTTCAGCTACTCTTACAATATCACCTCGTATAGAATAAAAAGTATCCTTTCTATACAATACAATTAAACCACATACAAGATCAAGAGCTAATTGCAACATACATAACGGTATGTAACGCCGCGGACGTAATTAAATGAAATGTAACAGAGTGGTAGTTCCTTCGGTACAAAGAACAAACAAACAAAGTTGTAATTGAATCTCCTTTGAAACAAAGCCTCTATATTCTTTGTGTTTTCATTTTTAAACCCAATTTAATGTTGCCCAGAAAATCTTTATAATAATAATATTCCAAATGAACTTAACTAGTTATTCAACACTCGGATTATCAAATATCAATTTTAATATTGTTTTTTCTCGTTACAATCCTTCTATAATTATTTATATCTTGCTCTTTATTTCGCTCCGGTCGTTTCGGATTGCCGCCCTATTGGAATAGAAGGATGCGGGAAGAGTGCACTTGTTTCTGCGTATACACTACATGCTTTAGTTTATTTTAATTATTCTATGTCCTTTCTGATACGTCTAAGAAAATGTTTACAAAGTTTTCTTATTAATATGTAGAGTAGTTTTGGGGTGAAAGCTTTAAATATTAGTAGGGATAATATTATGTCCCCTTTAAATATGGCATCCGTAGCCGAAATTCAACTGGAAGAACATTAATTGTGTAAAACTCTTCGTAATAAATACAATAACGAAATTCTTGGTGTATGTGTATACTTGAGGATGCGTTGCCCTTGTTTATACCTCCGCTATAAGTCGTCAAAACGTGCGGGAATGGCCTCTTTTACCCCATCTCCAAATATTTCAGACGAAACTCTTGTTAAATTGCAATGCAACGATCTTTATATTTAATGGGGGCAAATACAGTTGTCTATTAAATCCCTTTTCATCAACTTTCTAGTTGGGAACAGGTATGCCATGTTGTTTGATTCTTGCTAAATGTTTTTGTTTTGTTATCAAAGTTAGTTGAAATAATTGGATATTAGGTTTAGGATGGATATTTTCTTTATCTATGAATCGAAGGAGAAAATATATTAGAAAATATCATACGTATTGTGCAACCCTAGGCTTGGTCTGTACAAACAAGGTGCCACAAACAAATCAAACAATATTTGATTTATTCGTAGCGCCTTGTAAAATATTTATACTGAGTACCATAATTGTATTGCTGTACGAATAAGCGAGGTAAAATGTGTAACTGTGTAGTTATAGTGCCGACCGCAGCTCAGACCACAGGCTGTAAGTAGAGTGCACGGGAGCTGTAATTAATATTAATTAATTTCATGTACACTGTGAGAGGTGTAAAATCAGAGAGAAGCCCAAGCACTACATCGAGACCATGGACCATCTATAGTAATATGTAATAGAATTGTTATATTACAATTGATATACAAGATCAAACTTATTTAACAAGATTAGACAGGGAAAATATTCTGATTTTTTTAAAATTAAGAATCATTAAACTGGTTACAATCTGGTTACATTTTTTGAACAAGTACATGTTAAAGATATAATGCGATTGCACGTACTCGAAATTATCACAGCGTATACATTTACGCCACTGCTAACGTGATTCATAACATACTCTCAATTATTATTGATTGCAACGTTTCCTTATTTTATCCTGAAATTATTTTTCGTTAAACAAATATTTAGACAAGCATCAAAGAGGCAGTGATGTTTGGTGAGACCTCCACGGAGGCGACTCCGCCAAGTGTAAACATCCAGTTGACGTATTACATTAATTAGGAACTCTCAAACATTACTGTCTAATATCAAAATTTTATTAATTAATTTCTGAAAATGACAAGATGTTATGGAGGTTACCTAATTATTTATTTATTCTTAACTAATTAAAACAGTTACAGTCCACTTAGATTGCTTCTACTTAGTTGGAAACGTTGCTAGGATTCGGTCAGAGCGATAATCGCTTTATAATCGAAAATCTTAATCATAGCGTTCAGGTATTAAAAATTTAAACCAGTGGAAAGATAGTGTGACGAACGGCACGAGTCCCATCCGTGGTTAAGTTATACCGTGACGGTGGG